>SCDS01000553.1:38356-85774 GCA_004149465.1 Drosophila nigromelanica
AATACAAATGTTTATAATAAAAGCCAAAAGTTTTTTATTTTTGAAAAATATTTTGGTTTCTTTATATAAACATTAATTCTAAAACTAATTTTTTTGTCTTAAAAAAATAATATATAATAAAAAATAAAAGAATTTTCACTACTAAACTGTATTATAAAAATAAAAAATGGTTATATTTTATAAAATTTATGTTAAGCTTATTTTTTTTTATTATATATCTCATTTTTACAATAGAGAATTTAAATCTTTTTGGTCCCTGATAAAAATAGAATGATTAATCTTGAAAATTTAGCAATATCCAAGTGAAACAAAGAAGCAAAAATATTCTAAATAAGTACAATATATATACATATATGAATTATATATTTCTCATTCGTGTTCTTATCAATGAGCTGCGCAATTGCAATTGCGCAGAGTTGGCCCATTTTGTCAGCTGCTGTGCTGGGAGCTCTGCTAACAGCTGCTTAATGCGAGAGATAAAGGAAAGCCGGCCCAATTGACATGCACCAATTGCTGTGTATCCATCCCCGCTAAGAGGCATCCTTCCCCGCACGGCAACAGGTAGTTGCCTGCGCGAGGCTGCGCAGCAAAAGGCCGAGACGAAGCTTGGCAAGAGATGCGATGCGATGAGATGAGACGAGTTGAGTTAAGTTGTTTTGAGCGCTTCGGCGTGAACAGCTGTGTCTGGGTTAAGTGGGTCAAAGAAGGGCCCACTTTGGGGCCTATCGGCTGTCGATGTCAAGGACAAGGACTGCAGTTGGGAAATGTTGCCGGCGAAACCAAAAAAAAAAAATAAATAAAATTTGTGTTAATTGCCCAAGTGGAATTTATGCCATTTAAGCAACCAATTCTACGAAGCAATGTGTACCTATTTATATGTGGATGCATGTGTGTGTGTGTGTGTGTATATAGGAACATGAATATGCGTTGTAGATGAATGCTCTGAATACATTCGGTGTATCTGTGTCATAGTTTTTATAAATAGCACACATTCAAAATTGTTTGTTGTTGCTTTAGACACAAATACAATTGGATGCCTGGCTAGTAATACGCCTTCTATGTAGATGAGAGCCAGAGGCGACGTGAACGTGCGAGCGAGAGAGCTAGACAGGAATAGCTTCCTTAAAAAAAAAGATATATGTATGTAGTATATACTACAAAAGAAATTACGTATTTTCGAAGCTATTCAGGTGTTTTTTGGATTTTCAAAAAATATCAGCCGGCAGCCAAAACATTTTGAATGATAACATTCGAGGCGTTCAAAAATTCAATAAAATGCTTTCGGCTTGCCAAATAGACAATCAGGGTCGTCAGATACTTAAATATCTATATATACATATGTTTCGTTATAGAATTGCACACACACACAGCTTTATATATGCTATATACAATCGATGTGTAGTGGTTGCCCCCTAACATGAAAAAAAACTGAAAATACAATAGTCCCCACGACGTTGGCCAAAATATTATCTGCAAAATCATGTGTAACATCAAATGATATTCAACACTATGCGGCTGAGAATGCCACAAGTGATTATTATTTTGCATGGGGGTAAAAAGAACAAAAAAAAAACAACAACAACAACAACAACCACAAAAGATATATATACCTTAAAAATAGATCGAAAGAACAGAGAGAACCCTAGGCAAAAGCTAAGAAGAAAATGGAGAGCGCGTTAGAGAGAATTTAGACGCATAGCTGAGAGCGTGCCCAGATGAAAGTAAATTCTTTGCCAGCATATGTTGCTATATGTGTGCATATACATATACAAATATATATGTGTATATATATCTCATGTATGTGTGCAGCCTTGCGTAGGAAAAACGTCGGAGCATTTCATGCTGCATGTTCATGTATTGGTGCTTCTTTATCGGTGTTAGCTGCTCGGCATCGCCAGCGGGTATCACCTCAGAATTACCTTGCCGTGCTGCCACTGACGAATATCGTTCAGTCGAGACCGAGCTCATCCGCGATACAGTTGCTTTTCGCATTCAATAGACAAAATGGTGAGTGCTGCCTGCCGCCGCCACATTTGTGCTGGGCTATGAAGAAACTCTTGTGATCCGTTTGAGTTTTCTAGTTACAATACATTAAAAATAAAAATAAATATTAATTATGTGTTGCAGCCAATATTAAATTTTCAAAAATTTCTACTTCTTTTTCACTATACCAACGACAGGCTGATGTTCCAAAGCGTGAAGTTGAAAGTAAGTTGAAAGACAACACAAAAGGATTATAAAGCTAACCTCAAAAAAATTAAAATAATAATAATCAAAATAAAACACACACACACACTTGTCAGAGTAAAGAACTGTTAAATAATAATGCCTAAGGGCAGCACAAATGAAATTACTAAGCATCATTAAAAAATCACTATAATCTACAGTCGAAAATGTGATTACATAATGTGCGCGTGTGTTAGAAATTAAAGAAATAAATGAAAAGAAAATCAACATATAAGTAAAACCCAAAGATGTTATACAGCAATGCGTGGGCATATACACACGATATGTATATACGAAAATCGAATGCTTGAAAAAGTCAAAATTATATTTCGTAATCGTTTCGCATACATATTTAAAAAAAAAATGAAGAAAATAAATAAATAAAATATGTATCTATATATATTTTAGCTCAAATTTATAGATCACAAATAAACCCGCATTATTAAAAGAATACCCATAATAATAGTGAAAAGATTGTTAAAATCTTAACAAAAATCGAAATTAATTTCAATACGCGTACAACGGAAAATTTTTCAGTATATGTACTATAATGTCTATATCAGAGCGGACGATCTAATTTTGGCCAAGTTATTTCTTCGCATTTATTTTCGTACAAAACGCACTGCCAAAGAGCTAGCGATTGTGTGTGTGTGTGTTTAGTATAGACGAAGGCGTTCGGGTGTCGGATTACGTATACGTATATGTATGGGCCTTCGTGTTGGCAACGCTCCCACGCATACACACACACATGCACACACACACATACACGTAATTAATGCGCCGCCATGTCAAGATTTTCTTGATGACCAAAAATGTGCGTACCCTAAATTTCAGGGTTATTGAATTGACCTCAATTGCCGCGATCTATCAATATTCAATAAATATAAATACTTTTTATATAAATAAATGAGAGCCATATAAAATATAATCAATAACTCTTTAAATTTTAAATTTGAAAATGTTATCGATTTGCTAAATTCGAAATTATTTTTGCACAGATGTCGAATTCGTTTTCGAAGTTATGGGCTCACCTGGTGAGGGCATTGATGCCGTCGATCTAGGCGATGCTCTGCGCGCTCTGAACTTGAACCCCACCTTGGCGCTGATCGAGAAAATGGGCGGCACCAAGAAGCGCAACGAGAAGAAGATCAAGATGGACGAGTTCCTGCCCATTTACTCGCAAGTGAAGAAGGAGAAGGAGCAAGGCTGCTATGAGGATTTCATTGAGTGCTTGAAACTGTACGACAAGGAGGAGAACGGCACCATGCTGCTCGCTGAATTGCAGCACGCCCTCCTGGCCCTTGGTGAGTGAATGCCCATCCCTACCATCTTAAAAACGAAACAAATATGTAATACATTATAATCTAACAGGTGAGTCCCTGGATGATGAGCAAGTGGAGACTCTGTTCGCCGACTGCATGGATCCCGAGGATGATGAGGGCATGATCCCCTACTCCCGTAAGTAGCGTCTAGATTTAAATGGCACATTTTGTGTCCATCTCAATTGTCAATTTGTATATGTGCTACATAATGTTATTTGTATCTTTTACATGCACCTCTTGTCTACGCACACACTTGTTACCCAATCAAACAATCAATCAATGAATCAATCAAACTGCACCTTGCACACTCCTCAACATACACACACGCACACTCAACTATGTTCGTCAATCTGTCAATGTGTTTTGTGTGACCTATGCACCCTGCACCACGCACCATGCGTCTCTCTCGCTCTTTGATCTCGGATCTGACCGATCCTGCAGAGTTCATCCAGCGCCTGATGAGCGATCCCATCGTCTTCGACTAAACAGTAAGTTGTCGTCTTGTCCACCCGACGTCTCTGTACTCTTTACTGTGTATTATATATCCTCTCTGATTTATATATAATCACATATTATTAATATTTATTTTGCTTTCTCTATTCGTCTTATAGCATTCCTCGCAAGAATGTGTGACAGACCAGATGCGCTATAAATAAATAACAACAACAACAACAAAACAACAACACCAAACAACAAATTTATAGCAAACAGCCATTCTCCATAGATGTTATATTCATCGCTAACTCTCTCTATCTCTCTCTCGTATATTATTTTAATTAAATTTTACTTCTGCTACTACAACTGCAAAATTGAACTTCAAGATAATATTATTTTTTAAAAAATAAAAAAAATTTAAATTATAAAAAATAACGAAAACAACAAAAAAACTGAAAAAATAAGTTTCGTGCCAATTATTTTGTTGTTCATGAATTTTCTTTTAAGTTACGATTATTTTTGTTCTTTTGGTTAACAATGAAAGACGCAAATAAACCAAGTAGCAAATGCAGTCGGATATATTCATGGATATAGATCATTGAAATCAGGTATTGGATCGGATATTTGCTTTTAAACAGAAGTATTAACAGTACAACAACGGTCTCAACCTTACTTTGGATTGTCCGATTTAGATTTTTGCGATTGATATGTTTTTATGATCATATTTTTTTCTTTAGACTGATTTAATATAGATTTCATGCATTTCCGAATATAAAAATCGCTGGTGTATTGTTTGAAAACAACTTCAAAAACTATATTCTGTGAAAGTAAGTTAAGTAAGCCTTAAAAAATTTGCAGACATTTTAAATTTGAGCCTTTAAAGTAAATACTTTAACTATATTTTAAAAATGTAGAATCTTAGAACATTTTTTTTCTAATGTATTTCTTTTCGAAAATTTAGAATTCCAAATTTATATTCTTAATCGATTGTGGGCTACAAATCGAGTTATGATTTTCTGTTAAAAATCATAATACAACTGAAATAAATATTGACGTCCATTTTCCGCATCTTTTGTTGCCATAACGTGTTGGTTATGGTTTGTGACCCAAATCGTTTCGTAAATAACAATTGAACAATAAAAGTCAAATAATTTCATTATATTTAATATAATATAATATAATATTTAATACTTTGTTTCAAATGGTTATTTCATAGCTTAAAATATTTTATTTATACTACCCTGTGCTGAGTGACAGTACCAATAATTGGACAACAGATGGCGCTGCAGCTGGAAAGCTGCTGTAAGAAAGCTCCGCAGCGCTGCCCCTTCGCGTGTACTAAAAAAGCTTTGTCGCAGCTTGTGCGTTTGCCGAGTACGTTAATTAGGAATTTCAACGAACTGAAAATCAGTTGAAAACGAGATAACAAACGCAAAAGATACAAAGCGCAACGTTAACGATTCAAAAAATTGCATTGGCAAATAAAATTCAATGAAAATCAGCTAAAACAAAAAAAAAAAACAAAGTGCATGTGCAAAAGAGCAGAGAAAGTGCATAAAGCAAAAAGCGAAATATTGTCAGCATTATTTATTATTGTTATATACAAATATATATTTTTAGGCAGATTTACACTGAAAAGTGCATAAGCCAATCAACGGTAATCCAAAAGTAAAACGTGAAGTGAAAAAAAAATAGTTGAAGAAAAAAAGAAGAAAACAAATAAAAGAAAAAAGAAAATTCAACTCAGAGATATATAAAAAAAAGAGTACACACAGCGAGCAAAACGTTAAAACGCACATAAAAGTCCTGTTCTGAGTGCAGTACACACGCACACGCACACACACACACGGGCACTTTCAATATGGCGGATGTCATGGAGAAAAGCTCTGTGCTGGAAGCTGCGGTGCCAACTTTGGCCGATCCCCGCCCCATGCACCCTGTGCAGGCGCAGCTGCAACAGGAAGCGCAGCAGCAGCAGCAGCAACAACAACAGCAGCAGCAACAACAACAGCAGCAGCAACAACAACAGCAGCAGCAACAACAGCAGCAGCAACAACAACAGCAGCAACAGCAACAGAAAACGGTGCCGGCTCAACCGGCACGCGCTGGACAGGAACAAAAAGGTGAGGGCCAATGACTTCACATAACGTATACGCCGCGTTGACACGAAGAAAATCAATTAACTATAGCCATGACTGCATTTGATACGCTATATATGCACAGACATATGGCTCAATTAGACAAAGTGTGGCAAAGTTGTAGTACCAGGACATTGATGGTTATGTTAGCTGAACATGCACCACCACTGGCTGTGGCAGCGCCACCAGTTGTGGCAGCGGTGGCTCACGTCATTATTGTGTGGCTCTTAGCCGTTATGCAAATAGATTTGTTGTGATTATACACTGTTTGTCTAATTAAAATGAGGCTATATTGGGTTTCTGCTTAGTTTTATACTACAAATTTGAAATTAGTATATACATATATCTTGGAAAAATATATATTTATATTATATATATGGCTGAAAGCTTACCAGTGTTCCCTAGTTTTCCAACTAAAATAAGCCGGTTTTATCACTTTGAGTTATTTACTTAGTTATAAAGAATATACCAAAACGTATATCAAACAAAAGACAAATATTCTATTTGTTATTTATAAAAAAATTAATTGTTGCTTAATTTTTTAAAGAAAGAAATATTGATTTCCTTTATGACATATTTTTAATAAAAAACGGGCAAAGTTTTTGAGCAAAAAAGAACAGAAGTGTTTTTGTAGAGAGAACATTTTTATAAACAAGAATTTATTATTGGGGGACAATCAAGATAGATCCCACATCATAATAAAACTTGAGCAAAAAATGTTCTTGCACCTGTTTTTACCCTTAATTGCTACACAGTTCACAGGGCATTGCGCAGTTGGTTACATTATTTATATTTTCTTCTTATTTGCACAACTGTCGAGCGATTAAAAAATATTTAAGCTGTTTGTGCTTATCAAGACCGTCTGAAGAGTTGTACTCACATGGAGTCGGCCGAAGGATGTTGCGCTATTGTCTCGCTGAGGTTGCATAGGCGCAACGACCTGCAACTGTTTCCCGCATGCCACACGGGAGACCGTTTTTTAATTGTGCTTAATGTCCGGTCCCTGACATGTATTGTTTATCTAATGGCATCTGCTGCAGCCCGCTGCGATAAAACTTATCAGCAACTTGAGCTTCGGCTGCTGCAACTGTAGCCCCTGTCCTCAATTTTACCCCTGTCCCTGCCTCTGCCCTTGCTGCTGCCGTTTGTGGTCGCTCTGCATTTGACCTCGTTTCAATTAAGCTAAATGCGTTTTGGCGATGGTATCTTAACTTTGTCATTCAAAGAGTCACATGGGTTCGCTTCAATCTAAGACTTGAACAAATCGCTGTTTTATTTATATATGCATTTGTTTATAAGGTGCCCTGATAACGAAACTAAAATTTATTTAAATTGCATTTTAATTATTCAAATGTTCACTCAGAAAGAGTATTAGGCAATATGACTTTTCATAAGCTCGGTATATTTAGAATATGAATTATTTTATAAAAATTATCCAATCGAGCGCAAAATCAAATGATAATCATTTTTTACATTTAGCGAAGTCAATAAATATTGTTTAGGCTAGTCCAAAGATGGATAATGAATTTTAGGTTAACAAAAACGTTCGTAAAAAAGATATTTTCTTAAATTATTATTAGAAATAAGTTAGATTCAGATTCAACATCTAAGAAATGTCCACATTAAAAAAAAATAAAAAAAATTTTTTTCCTGGCTGTGAAAAATAGTTATCAATAAAAGCTTTTCTCTATTTTAAATCTCATTTATGTTTAAAATACTTTAAAAGTATTTTAATTTCGCTTTGACACAAATTGAGCAGAAAAATGTTTGTTTTGTTAGACACACACACACACAAACATACACACACACACACATACACACACATGTGGCTACAGTTGCTCTGGCAGTCGTCCACCCCTGCCGCTGATTAAATCAAATGCTTGAGTAAAGTGCAAACCAGCTCTGTTAAATAATCACAACAACAGCAGTCACAACAACAACAACAACATAAGTTTCTATTGTTTTGTGCGCTTTTACCTTAGTGCTAAATAACATAAACACACAGCAAAAACTAAAAGGCATAAAAACAAATACGAAAAATATAAATAAATATAGTTGTTGATGGCTATCAGTGGTCTCCATCTCTCCACATCTCCTCCTCTAATTCTCTCATTCATTTAGCTGGTTTGCTCTGTTGTCATTCACATGAAGTCATCGTCAGCGTCAACGTCGACGTCGACGTCGGCGTTAGTGTCAGTGTCAGCGTCACCTAGTTCTGTCTCAACTGTTAGTCCACAACACAGGCTTCATAATGCTACAATATAGACTATATACACATATTCTATATATACATATTCTATATATAGTTAATAATAATAGTATATAATAATTGTATTATTAACAAAAAATTAAAAGGTATATATACTCTTATATTTATTAAACATCTGAAAGGGTATTGCTAATCTTTTTCTTTTGTATTTACGTTCTTGTTTACTAAGAGGTCTTATATGAAGCTAATCTCTCTATCTGCACCCATACAGATTTGCAACAGATAAGCGCGTGCAATTTTCTCTGTCTTTGTCAATTGCTAGTTCTCTGGCTATAAATGTGTAACGGCTCTTCTGCATTATAAATAGAAAACTTTGACAACGTTTTTGTCACCCACTCTTAATTATTTGGCTTTTTAATTAACACACGAATGAATGAGAATTTCTCATTTGCATTTGCCTTTAGCCGTTGCAATTGATTTTCTTTCGTTTTGCTTTTCTTTTGACGCTTTATTGGGAGCGTGCTAGATTTTTTGTTTCTCGAATAAAAAATAAATCTAAGAAGACAGAATAGCCCAGCACTAATAGGCACTAATTTTTACGGTTTCCGCTACAAATGAAAAAAGCAATTACCAAATATTTAGTGCCATATTTGTTTTAGCTGCTGCCACGCCCTGTTGCAAGCAACTGAAGCACGAAAATCGATCAAAGATTTCGTGTACTCTTTTCTAGTCATGCGTGGGCCCTTATATGGACTTTATGATTAATTAGACTGTCGATTAATTGATTCATTCGTTCGTATTTTATGCTCGCCTAGAAATAATTGAAAAAACATATTTTCCCTGTTTTTAAATTGGGAAGTTTAACCAGATCAATTGGTTTATAAAATAAAAAAAAAAATCATATGAATATAATATGTTATTTACGTATAAATGTTTGAAACAAGAAAAAAAGATTCGACCACGTTCGTTTCAATATTTATTAAAATCAGAGGCAAATCGTTTTCTTAGATCTACCACTGTTATTTTAAAATTATTTTCATGATTTGATCACTTCTCTTCTTATATAAAATAACAGAAAAGTTTCATGAAAATTGATTTAAACAATTTCTCTTACTTAGAGATATAATTTTTCAAAACCCCGTCGGACTATCTAATTATATTAAAAATTGTAGCTGCAAGAAAACTTTCGGTTTGTAGCACTTATAGTTTGACCAGAGTGTTGATCATCAATCAATCAGTCAGTCAATCAAAGGGTGAAAACTGAAAAGGTTTTTTGATGCTGTCTATTGAATATAGGGTATAGCAAAGTCGTGCAAAATTCTTATTTTATTATTTCAAAGACAGCTAGAAAATTACAAATCTGTAACGAATGTGGCACAAGCATGAAAACTGTGGCAAGTCACAGAGAGAAAAATAGGAAAAGAGATAGGAAGAGTCAAAGACAAAGGGAGGGAGAGAGAGAGAATAAGAGTGAGAGAGAAGAGTGACCCTTCATGCCAAATATAATTTGCATGCAAACAGACGCTCATTCATTTAATGCAGCACCACAAATGCTTTTAGGAGCGGAGGGAGGAGCTGACAGTGAGGAGGGGAAATTTCAAATTACTTGCACTCGATTCTAAGTGCGGTGCGGTTGGCCCAAGGTGCAACAATTAATATGGGAAGCTCGCACAAAGAACATTTATTAAGCTGTGATTTGTGTGTTAGCAAGTGTACAAGTGTGTGTGTGTGTCTGTGTGTAAGTCAGGTGAATGCTAATTTGAGTGTGCGGAATGCAAAATGCCGCATAGTTGCCGCTTTATTAATTAATTAAATTTATTTTGCAGCTGGCATTTAAAAGTTTGATCAATAAAATGTAAGCCAAGATTAATAAAGACGTCAAATATAGGGGGTTGGCCAGGGGGGGGAGGGTGCTGCCAGCTGAGTGGGTGACTGGTGTGCCTGGGTGTTGGCTTAATTGTTTTCAGCTCTCAACAAAGTGTCGCTTGGCACGCAAATCGCCCGAGCAGCCACCCTTTAATGTCGAGAAAGAGATGGAGAGAAAGAGAGAGCAGAGCGAGAGAGTTAAGCTCATTGGTATTCGACCCATTGACAGTTCAATAAACGCGGTCAAAGATTTGCTTTGATTTCATATCGAGATTATGGCCAGGCCATCACCACGAGTTTGCAACACTTTCGCCCGGCGCCGCCGTCGACGCTGGGGGAGATTTGGCCAGCGGATTGGCTGGTTACCCAATGATGCCGCATTTGGTAGCCGTCGCATAATTTGTTGTTCTTGTTGTTGCCTGGCCATATTGGCGGCCGGTGCTGTTGCCGCTTTTGGTGGCGCTACGTGCGTGCGTCAGTTGCCACATTTTGTGGCAATCAATAATCGAAGTGCGTCAATGTTACAAATGTTAAAGACAGCCACCAAAGGGGATATAAATATCATTTGCTGATAAATTGACAAGGGAGAACAGTTATCTGCAGGCTTTTCGAATGGTAAACATCCTTGTAAAAAGTTGTTATTTATACTGTTTATTTTTACATATGTACATATATACTTATAAAAACTGTAATGCATATAATAGTTAGACTTGGCGCAATTTTTTCAACTGACCGTTCCAATAACAACTATCTGATATAGTCGTGAATAAATAAAATTTGTTCACATAAGAATTTTACCATTTTTTTAATGATATTAGTTTAATTTTAATTTTTGTATAAATTTACTCATATATTAAAATCATAATTGCACTTTTAATTTATAAGATGTGTCAATTTATTTTATAAAAAAAAACTATATGTAATTCGATTAATTAGGGTATATACTATGGTCGCAACACGATATCATTGACGATGTTGATAACATTTTGAAAATGCATTAGTATCTTGTCACTAGTAGTCCCAAGTTTGGTTAAGTTTATTTAAAAACACTAAAATGTGTTTTATGCAAAAACTTAATTCATAAACGATATTGATTCGTTTATGACAGCTATATGATTTTGGAGTCAGATATTACTTAAATATCTTTTGTTTATAAGGCGCTTAGCATAGCTCTTGAAACAACACAATTTGTCATATAAAAACTTTAACTTGAAACGTTCGATTCAGCTGACACCGATTAAGAGAACTTTAAACCTAATAGATAGCCATGAGCAACATATATATACATATATGTCACCCTGGGTGATAATTATTAATTATAATTATAATTTTTGAACCATCCACCTGCTTGTCCTGTGATTCATCTTTTGCGCCGCAGCCTTTAAAGGGCTGTTAACCGTTAGCATACATGCGCAATGCCAGAAAGCTTTCATGCATATAGAAAAGAATAAAAAAAAGAAGAAGAAAAACAACGCTCTTTTAGGCACTCATCTTTAGAGATTCCTCAAGTGTCACTTGCAGATGCTCGAAAATGTGGAATAAACCAAAAGCTAAAATAATCAATGAGCTTAATGAAAGGAAAATTAACAAATATATGGATACATATATGTACTCAGTATCAGTATCAGTGTGTATATAGGTTTTTGGGTGTGTGTGCGCTACATTTATATAAATGTGACCAAAGGGAAGCCAACAAAAATGCCGATAGATACAAAATACGACAGCAGCACAACCCCCTTATAAAAAAAGCAAAACAAATGCTCTAGAGAGAGGCAAATGCGGCTTTTACAGTAGGCAGTAGCAGCAGCAGCGGTAGCAGCATTAGCAGAAGAAGAGCAGCAGCGCCGGCAGAGCCACCCCCAGTGTGTGCGGCTGGTTTGTTATTGCTTTAACCATCATCCGTTTTGTTGTTGTTTGTGTGTGTACAGTTTGCCAGCTATGCGCTATTCCCCTTTTTGTCGTTAAGCTTTTAGCACGCCGGCTGAGCTTTTAGCACTAGCAAAGCTGTCAATCATTTATTTAGACAACAACCAACTGCTAGTGCGCTGTTCAGGCGCTAGGTAGCGCTTTTGATTCGATGAGGTTAAATGCGTAATAAAAAATAAACATTTTATTCTTTATTTGCAGGTATAAAAACACGTATACATTTGTTATGAAATGGCTTTATTTTGGTTGGTATGTATATAGAAAAATTATAGTAAATATTAACCTTTTGCGTATGCAGTTAAGGACTATTGTTTTAAATTTAAATGTATATTATTTTTATATATAATTCTATTCCAAAAATATAGTTTATTTTTTAAAAGAATACTCATTGAGTTTGTAAGTTATAAAAGTTGAAGTACAATTTTGTTTGAATTAATATGTTAAATTAAATTGATTAATTTAATTTGATGCCAAACAAATACGTTTAACCACAAATCTGCTTGCCTAATACAATGACAATCAAAGAAAAGAAACACTAAGCCATCCCTAACTATGTAACTAATCCTATCAGAAGAAGGGTAAAAAAAAGTGAACTCTTGCCACAATCAAATTCAACTACTGCGCAGACACGATAACCTTGACAGTCGAATAAGCGACTAAACGATAACAAACCCAACTAGGCAGACATTAAAGTTAACGCAACATGCAATAGACACCCCAATATAACTCGAATAACCTACATCTCCTTACCCCAACTTTGACTTACTTTTCTCTTTACGCAGCATGGAGTGTTTTTACTATGTAGCCCGAGTAGAGTATGGGGCTTGCGTGACGCTCGCTTCTAAATATATGTACAACAATTAGTTAGAAATCAAGGAACCTATGACAACAACACCTGAATAATAGACAAAGTGTACTAAAAATTGTCTATACACAATCCAATACGAAGCGTGGCAAGCAGTGCCTGTGGCACCAGCCTCTAGTTCCCACGGGGGTCGCTTTTGAAATAATTATTACAAGTTATTTATATATATAAAAGATAACATGTAAAATTTTAGATTGAAATTGCAAAAAAAAAACCCACATGTACAAAAACGGTTGCAAGTCCCAAAAATGACTCTTGGGTCGAGTTTGATTGAAACCTGGTTTTCAACCTGGTTTTACACATCAATTAAACCTGATTTTGGTTCAAATCTAGGTTTCTTTACTAGAAAAATAAATAGAAATTGAATACAAATATATAAAAAAGTTTGTATTATTCTTCTTTTATATTTGTTTCAAATTAAGAGGTAGAACGATTTTTGGGCAAACGGGGCTTAAGTGAGGTTATAAACTTACAAACTTAAACTTACTATTTTCGGCAAAAAATAAATACTTTTAAGTATTTAAATCTGTTTAGAAGCGTTGTTTGCCATGGCAAAATCTTTTCTTTCTACAATTCTATTCTTAAATAAAAAAAAAAAACTATACAAAAATTCAAGAGTTGTTAGTTAAGCTCAAAGAGGCGCGTCTAATGCGCCCCTTGTGCCCATAAAATTAATCAAGCTAAATGAGATTTGCATAAAAAAGTAGAAAGAACACAAATTCCAACTGTACCTGAGACTGGGCCATAGTTCTTGCCACATTGCCACATTGTTGGCGTGTTGAATTTGCATTTCGCTACGGCGCCCAACTAATAAATTTGTATGTCAATAGAAAAGAGGAGAATTCCTTTTGCTTCGAAGGAGTCGCTGAATTGGCCGGTGAGCGAGCCTCGAACTGCGCAAGGACATTGCCGCCGCGCGAAGAACTTTACGGGGCGCATTCATATCAAAACAAAAAAATATATATATATGTATATATATTCTAAGTATTGTAATTCGAAAGTTTTCAAAGCAAATAAAAGCAGTCGAGTTTTAACACTCGCGCCAAACAGAACGCAACGAGCGCGTTAGCCAAAAACAACCAGAAAAGAAAAGAACGAAAGTGTAGTAAAGAAACCTGAATTATATATCTCAAACATTTATATATAAATATATCCATTAAAGAAGTGCATGTGTGTTTTGTATGTTTCCAAAGTGCGCGTGAAGCATTTGTGAAGAGGTTCAAAAGAGCCGCTGAGAGCTGCTTTTTTCGCTTGTGGTGAGCGCAAAGTGCAAAGTGCATTAGCCTGTAACTGCGGCCAAGTTATTGCCCTTTGGCCAGGCAAAAATCGATAAAATTGCAGAGTACCGTTTTTGTTTATGGACAACTGCAACAATTGATAACAAGTTTGTGTGGCATGTGTATACACTCAGACAAAATAAAGCAAGTTCATCTTTATTTGAACACAACAATTCTTTCTCAAAGTACATTTTGAATTCTACCAAAATTTCTGAATATGTATATAACTGAAATAAAGCCTGGGAATCAAATACTTTTTAAATCATATACGGAGCCTTAAATATAACCAATTGCCAAAACAAACAAAAAAACAAAAATCAGCCAAATCCGAGGTTAATCTGAACCTATGTTTTACATCAAATTGATTTGATTTAATTTCTCTAAAACTTTTTATTTTCTTCTAAAAATTCATTATGATATTTTTCTAGCAACAATTTCGAGCTCAAATTATGTATAATAAATAACGTCAAAACTCAATTGAAATCTAAATTTCTTTAACGAACCACAAAAATTACTAGATTTTCAAGACTTAGATAAACTTAGACGTATCCACACAATATTTAACTTCGGTTTCTAGGCATTCAAATTCTTAAAAAAAGTATTGTGTACAAAGTGCAATTATTTATTTAAGATGGAAGTTTAATTTCAATACAAAATATGCAACAATTTTAAATTTTGAATGAACAATTTCCAGATGCATTTGAATTTCGTAGAACGTTTTTCTCTGAGTGTATCGTGATAAAATCGCAACTGCATTGCCTGGGTTGCCGGAACTTTGGCAACAAATTCAATTGGTTTTTGCTGCTTGCAAAAGTTTGTTAGCATTTCCATTTGGATTTCTATTTGCATTTGCATTTGGCAAATGTGAGAAAATTCTGATTGAAAACAAAGCCGCGCGTTTAGCTTCTTATTATGCCACACGGTGTGGCTGGCAAATGCGCAGTCATTGCGGGCATCGAGTATACGTACCGTGTGCCCCACAACAATTGTTGATAATCAATTTGGCCGCAGGTCTGTGGCAGTTGTGACTTGAAAAATATACAAATAAAAAGTGCTTGGCGGTTGCCTGTGGAATTTGTGCTGTGCAACGGCGAACACAAACACAAATCATTTGTGGCACTAATTTGCGGCCGCTTTTCGGGGGTTGCAGCCACAACCACAGCCACAGTTACAGTCACAGCCACAGCCGGAAGCCGCGTGGCGCCTCTCGCAGTTGTGCCTGCCGCTCAGTTGTGACTTTGCAGGTGCTAAGGCCACACAGCCACAATTCCGACCAACTACTTAGTATATAGTTTAAAGTGTTGCGTACAGTTTTCCCATTTAGTTTTTCTAGTGCAATTTTATCGATTTTGCTCATTGAACCGCACGCAGAACCTAAATGCAAAAGTTTTTGGCTCTGGCCCAAAGTTAATTGCCAGGTAGTGCCGAGAACCAGTTCCAGTATCGAATAATCGCATAACCGTTAACCAGGCCCAAAACACATTCAGTATGAGTGATGCCGATGCGGTAAGTTATAGCTGCTTCCATTTATTTGCAGTAGTTACTCATATTTGTATTTGCATTCATAATAAATTTGTACTCAATGCTTAAGAACTGCACGCCAAGAGCTTCAAATTTATGCATAGCTCACAATTTACGAGACAATTTGTCGTGGTTTAACATAATTTGAATTTATAGTCATGTTCTTGATATCAAAATCGCTCAAATTCCGCAGCAATTTATCTTTTAATTTCTCTTAAAGTATTAAAGTTATTTAACAAAATTTATAACAGACTATATTTTTTGAGGAGTGTTGATGAAAAAAAATTCCACCGTCAAGCGTAAAATATGCCTAGTGAATCATGATCTGCAATATTTTTTTTATTCAATTTTCACTTTCTGAATAGAGTTTAAAAAAAATTAAGAAATTTGAGTGGGACATTATTTGTTATTATTTTCTAAGTTCCAAAATAATTTATAGTAATCTAATTCATAAAAAACGAAAAAAACATTCCTTTACTAAAATTACAATGAAAATTTTACCATTTTTAATTTTAATTTCTTTAATTTTATTATTCCTTTAGTAATAATTAGGCAAATCATTTCCTTAGATCAAATTTAAATTTTTACAAAAGCCTTAAGGTCAAATTTAACATTATTTCTAGTCAATTTTTGAAGTGATTATTCTTCTGACTATATAAGTAATTTATGTTTTTTTTTTGTTTTTTTTGTTTTGTTTATTGAATTAATATTTTATTATTTATTTTTGTCCAATCTCAGAACAGTGTTCTATAGCTCAATGAAGTAGTACCTGATTAATATTTGTTTATAGTACTGTATTGACCTTGTGCATCGGCTGTGGCAGGCTTCTGTCCCAGACATGTCGAAACAATTTCGGTGGCAACCGAAATTCGGAAACCCTTTGCAACAAATACAAAACAAAATCAAACAGCAATTTGGCCTATGGCGCATTGAGGGTTTCGCGTTTTGGATTTTATTTGGTTGGCTGGCTCGTTTTGGCCCGGTCTTAGAACTGTCGAACTTTTGTTGAATCAATAAGCGACAGCAAAGCGATTTGGGTCACATTGCAAGTAGCTAGCGGAATTCATGACAAATTTCCCTAATGGTAACCCAAAACCTAAATATTCCAACAACAAAACAAGTACGAGCCGGAAATGCCTGTCCTAGAGATACCCAGTACCCGGCATTAACGTGTGATTCGTTCTCTAGGATCCAAATGTATGCAAAGTTCAAGAATATACCACTTTTTTGGGGGTGTTGTGGGTAAAGAATATCAAAAATTTTAAATATGCCTGCTCGATGTAAGCTATACGAGAACACACCTACCTAGTTTTATTCTCCCTTAGTCTCAGAGTAACAAATATTATTATGTTAAAAGTATGCATTTGTTTCAAATCGATATTTATCGATATTATGGAAAATGGGGAAAATGGGGTTATCAATGAAAGTATTAAGCTTGTTCTTGTTAGGGTAAAAGAGAAACATCGTTCTGATCGTTTCTCTGTGCACGATACCATGCTACACTTTACACTCATGTGTAGGGTATACAAATAAACAAAACTAAAACCAAAACAATAAACTGTAAACAAATGCAAGAAAGAAGCCATCAAAATTGAGAGCTCCACTCGATAACCGACAATATATTGAGGCCCACACACACAAACACCCCCCGCCCACCCACTGGCTTACCGCACATGCATGCACGTATGGAAATGACCTCCTCCTCCTCCTCGTCCTGACTGGCTGTCTGTCTAGCTGGCTGGCTGGCTGAGCGTGAGGCACCTGCCTGGTATTGGATTACCCGACACTTGCACATTTCTGCACCGACACCGCAGGCGTTAAGTTCAGGTTCAGGGCGCAGCGCTTGACGAGATTCCCAAAGAAAATGTACAGCCCAGCCGCGTCCAAGCAGCTGGTGGCCACAGAGCGCACCAATCCCAATCCCAATCCGACTGCAGGACGCACTGCCTCCGATCTTTGGGAACCCACGAAAATGAGTACGGAACAGCCCAATCCCGACTACGTGCAGCGCTCCTATGTGGAGACGGACGCGGAACGCTTTGTGCCGCAGCGAGCACCGCCTAATCCCGACTACGTACAGGCCAATCTCAGTTACACAGACACAGAGCGCTTCAAGCCACAGCGGGCGCCGCCCAGTCCCGAGTATATTAGAGCCAGATCCAGCACCAACAGCACCTACAACAACAACAATAGCAACAACAACAACATCACTGAGTTTGTGCATAAAGAGCGATCCAATCCGAACTTTGCTTTGCCACCGCAGATGCGTCCAGGCGCGGGTCCGCCGCAGCCGCGTCCGCCCTTTGCCGGCGCCCGGCCGATGGTGGGCGTGGGACCGCGCCCACCGCTGCCGCCCAACATGGCGGGCAGGCCGATGCCGCCGCCGCTGCGTCCGACAGACAGCAAGAGCAATCTGCTGATGGGTCCGCCGCCGCCGTCCATGCGGCCGGGCATGCCGCCGGCGCGTCTGCCCAATCCGGGCGGGCCGCTGAGTCCGCCCGGCCAGGGCGCGCCCAGGCCGCCGGGCGGCTTCCCCTGGTCGGGGCCGGGCATGCCGCCAGGCGCGCGTCCGCCACAGAACATGACGCGTCCGCCGCCGCCCACGTTCGCGCGTCCCATGCCGGGACAGCCGCTGCAGGCGCCCTTTCGAGCACCGCTCTACAATCAGCAGCAGCAGCAGCAGCAACCACAGCAGCAGCCACACTTGCAGCAACAACAACCACAACAGCAACACCAGCAACCACATCAGCAACAGCAGCAACAGCAACAGCTACGCCCACCTTCAGCCAGCAGCGTGCACAACGAAGATGACGATGACGTCGTCATGGGTCAGGCCTTAACTCCGCTCAAGACGTTCGGGATGAAGGGCGATCCGATGGGCTCGCCGCTGCTGGAGGAAACGGAGCCGCCATTTGACGCCACATCGCCAACCGAGGCGTCTGCCAAAACCCAAGGCGGCCATAGTAAGAGTGGGCGTGTCCAGCCATTAATGAAGCCATTTCAGAAATAAATAAAATAAAATAAAACAAATCTTGAGTTTGATTGCGGCAGAAAACGTAATTAATTAACTTTTATTGTGTATTTGCAGAGGGTGACAACGACAGCGGCGTGGATGAATCCACTCAGGAGAAGGTGAGTTTCCGCCCAAAATAATTGTCAAAAAAAAAGAAAACGGGTTAAATAACACTGTGCTACAAAATTGTGTTTTGGTATAGAATGTAGTGTTAGCCAATGCCTTGATATATATAATCTTAAACATTTTTTACCGGTTAAAATCGTTTCATTTTACTATTTAATTTTTAAATTTTAATATACTTTTTAGCATTTTTTATATTTCTCTGTAACATGAGTAAAGCATAGTCGAATACAGACCTTAAAGATCTGTATAAAAAAAAAGGCTATCAATTTGTTGAAGCTTTGACTTGATATTTACTATACTATCATACCTCTTAAAAAGTATTGAATGTCAATTTTAACATCAAAGTCGTGACTTAAAAACTATACTTTTGAAAAAAATGTATTAATTATTTGTGGGTGATTTTTAACCCGATCATCATCAACAATTTAATTGGCAAATTTTCTGACTTTAGCTTCTAAACTAGAATATATTTTCGTGATTTGCCACGCCCCTAGTGGACATTGCTAAAAAAAAAACCATAACAATTTATCTGATGCATGTATAAACGAGTATATATACTTACAGTTTTCGCTACCTTTAAAAGGAGATAGTGAAGGAAACATAGCACAGATCCAATATACCCTTTTGGAGTACAGAGTATAAAAACCAGATTTTGCAATTAGGAAAAATAAATAATTTTACAATTGAAAAAATCGTAGAAATTATTTTTCCAACTTTAAGACATCAAATAAATTTTGTTGCATAGTGTAATTAATAGCTAGTGGTAGACGAGGTGTTCATCAATTTTATTTGGCTGCTCTTAATTGAGAGGAAATGAACTGGCTGCAAATTAATTTAATTCCGCTGACCGCCAGCCACGTCTTCAATTTTGTCTCCATTTCGTTATGTTTTTCTTGTCTGTGTTCACAAATCATAAATATCTGTAAATGGCAGCCAGTTGCCGCCTCCACAGCGAACGCTCCACACTCCACGCTCCACGCTCCATTAGGCAGCGCCAAATGCTGCTCCTCAGCTCAGAGAGGGGTTCAATGGGTCTCACAGCTCATAGTTCGCGACGCGTGTGCAGACGCCAAAGTTCAGACCAAGTTGTGGCTTTGCTGTTGTCAGTCGGCGCATCGGAATAACCCAAAAGATACCTTAATTTTTATGTACATATACTATATCATATCTACTTATATAGTGCTATATGTGTGCACGTGTGTTATCGGCCTGTGACTAGATCCAGAACTTCGCAGGTGCGCTGTGCTCAAATCAACAAAAACAGTTTAATACAGTCAAGCTACACTATAGCGAACAAAAAACCAAATTTGACCAGAACCAAAAGAACTCAATAATTAAATTTTTGAACATATAACCTTGAAATGGACTCTTTAAATAAGGCGTTTTTAAGCCCAAAAATAAATTAATTGACACAGGGTTTTAATAATAAATATAAACTCAATAACTTATATAAATATAATGAAGAAAAGTAGAAGAAAGTCTAAAGAGTATTCAATTAAATGCATTTACTTTAGTGCATAGTTTAGTGCATATTTTATATATAATTTTGCTGAAGTGTATATTATTTATTATAGAAATATAAATAATCCATATGTATATCTGAATTTTCTGTTCGAAATCATATGTATTCCAATGTAATACATAGTATACTGAATTACTTTTCTGATAATATATCCCAAATAAAAGGTGGGCAACATAATATCAGAAGAAAATTTAATTGAACAGATAGATAACCTTCCTATTTATATCCTATATCTATATATCACAAGACACCTTTCCCGGTTGTAAGTGAGCTTAGGCAACTCAAACACCAAAACATATAATTTACTCTAGAATTTCTGGATCGGTAACCAGAGCTCAACATATATTCAAGTCAATAATCTATTTGTAGATGTATTTATTATTTAAAGTTAGTTTCGAACAAATGCAGGAGAGAAGTTTTACAATATTTCTGTAATTTCATTTATAAAATATAATACAACCTATTTTTAAGCTATATAAAGTAAACGAATATATATTTTGTTACTTAATCAACTTTACATTAAAAAGATTAAGTTGATCTAGTTACTAACCGATCTTAAACTCCTTACGATTTAGAGACGTCAAATTTTCTATTTTCGTTAACTCTTTCCATAAATCAACATAAAGCATGTCGTAAACACATTTTTGCGGTAAAGGCTTGATTTGTAGGACAACCATTTATTCATTTCATTACTGCAAGAGGCAAAAACAAGCCCTTTCCTTAGCGTTCGCTATAACTTAGTACGACTGTACAACAAACTACCAAAAGTAATGCGATTTATGTGCCAAATCGGCCTGCCCCTAGATAAGTGCCGCCAGAGCCAAACACGAAACATTTCAGTATTCTTTTTTTCGGGCCGGGGGGTCTTTGGACTCTATAAATACATGTAAATAAATATCTTGGCATATGCAAAGCGACACGAAGTTCGGAGGCCGCGACAATCGATAAAACAATGCACAGGCCAAGTGAATCAAGGATTCGGCAGAGACGACGCACCTGGCACCAGTTGGATGGTCCGCTCCTCAGAGCCAGAGTCATAAATGCCAAAGCGTTGACAGCAACGGAATATCGCTTGTTATTGCCAGTCGTAAAGTCGTCAATTAGGGCCCAGACATGCATTTGGTTGTAATGGCAGATGCCAGCTATCTCCTAGTAAAATAATTCCTAAATAAAATAATGTACCGTTATCTGTATCATTTTCATTGTCTTAACCCGCCCAGGATCGCAACGGACCGCATTCGCCCAGTTCGCCGGTCAAGACGCCCACATCGAGCTCCTCGAAGCCGGACAAGTCGGGCACATCGCGCCCACCGAGTGCCACGCCCTCAAATAAATCAGCATCGAAGTCGCGCAGCGCCTCCAAGAATCGCTTGCTGCTGAAGACGCCCGAACCGGAGCCGGTCAAGAAACGTGAATACCCAAACAATGCCAAGTCGACGCTCCATTAAACCTATTTCTCTCATCCCAGTTCCAATGAACAAGGTACAAGTTGGACACGCGCCTTCGCCCAATCTGAAGGCGGTTCGTTCCAAAATCGGCTCGCTGGACAATGCCACCTATAAGCCCGGCGGCGGCCATGTCAAAATCGAGTCCAAGAAAATTGACATCAAGGCTGCGCCCCGCATCGAGGCCAAGAACGACAAGTACATGCCCAAAGGCGGCGAGAAGAAGGTGAGTTCTGAGTGGGCTACAACTGAGTTCAGGGGTTTCGTTCTGTCTGTGGTTATAACTGTCTATATGCTTATACCCAATTATATACATAAATATTTATGTCTGTTTATTTGTTTGAAGATCTTTTAACAAAAAATTACTACCCCCTTAATAAAACTCAATGGAGGACATCTTCGATTCCATTAAGTTTATATGTTCTTGTTCGTCTGTCTGATCTTAGGGAGATAGTTGAGAATTTAAAATTATGTCCATTATTATGTCGATTTTCCTATTAATTTTCCTTTCGATATATTATCCAAATCGATAAGTATCGTTTCTACACTTCTTGTTGAATTTTGTATTTAGGTTTTCCTATAGGAAGTTCAAGTTAGCTTTCGTCAAAAACGATAATTATCTATTGCTTACTTCGATTTTTAGTGAATATATCTTAGATTTTGAACAGCCGAAGCTATTAACTTTGATATGTAGGTTCCCATATATATTCTTAAACTACATATTTAAAATAATAGATTATTTTAACTTTTCACTGAAGATAATAAATATTTTTAAGTCTAGAGGTTTCAGTATATGTATAAGAGAGTATCAAATTTCTACAAACTCTCTTACAATTCTTAAGTAGCTGTACTAATTATTGGTATAACACACATGAAAAATGTCAAATTTAATCGCCAAAAAATGCAAACTTCTTTTAAGAATGAACATGTGCAGGGTATCTGCTAGTCGGGCAACGACTAGAGTACTTAAACTCTTATTTGTTGTTTTTTAATTTCGAGACTTAGTTGTATAAAGAGAAGAAAACGTAAAGTAAATGATAGAAATTCAATTTCACGGTCGAGTTGCGATTCATTAAATAGTCTGTATATATCTGTGTAGGTATCTATAAGTATTTAGATACATAATTTCCATGCAATCTTTTTTGTATCTCGTAGATTGTTGTAGGAAATGCAATTACGAATACGCAGCGGCACTTATGAGCATAATTTGATGACCTTATGTAGCATAAATACTATTTATGTATATCGTATATAAATATATATACCATAAATACTCTATCTGTAACTAGAATTTCTAGCTGGGCGCGTCGTCTGACATTGAAAAGCAACTGTTGCAGTTGCAATTGCGGTTGCAGTAGCTTAACTGCGCACAACTTTGACTTTTAATCGGTTTTATCTGATTTGTATCTATTTGCAAACCACCAATCTCACCACCAACACCAACACCACAACCACCACCACGTGCAACCACCAATGCAAAAACAATTTGTAGATAGTTACAACAAAGTTGCAGTGGAATGCAAAATCAAAAATCGGTTCGTTGGAGAATGCGGCACATAAGCCCGGCGGCGGCGATAAGAAGATCGAGACCCTCAAAATGGACTTCAAGGACAAGGCCAAGCCAAAGGTCGGCTCCAAGGACAATGTGAAGTATCAGCCCGGCGGCGGCGATATTAAGGTATGCAACCAGTTCAAACATTTACTTCCCTCTATACAATTTTCAATTTTGACCCAGAGACATACGAGTACCATGCGTTGAATTTCTTTTAACTCTGATTTATCGATATAATTTTTTAGTTCTATATAAGTACTTATTTTTGGTGTCTTTCGTTGATGTCACTTTGATCCTAACTTTAACTTAAACCCTAACTGGCATGGGCATGGGCATGTGCCGCTCCAGAATTGGGGCTCAACTGCATGTTGTGCAATGTTCTCTTAGTTCAATTTTCGGCATGCTCTCAACTTTTAATTAGCTCTAAGGTGTTCGATCAAACACAGCAACACTAACATATACATTTGAGTTCCACTCAAACTTGACAATTTCCAGCGCCACGCGTACAGATACCCTAACAATATTGTCTGTGGCGAGGGCTCCAAAATAGTCAGCCATCGTCACATGTTGGAAAATACGCGTCTGGATGAGAATCTGTATAACGCAGACGATTGATTAGTTGGGTTAGTTGGGTACGTAAAGCTAAACTCCAGTCGCTGCACCATAAAACATTGGTAATACCAAAACAAAAGAAAACCAGGAAAACATTGCTGTCGGGTGTGACCGACAGCGGAATACTCGTTCACAGTATAACAATAACATTGCAAAAATAAAATCATGACGAAATTAATCTAAAGTAAAAATCATGACCAAAATACCATTAAATTTGAAAATCGTTTCAGTTTTTATAAGGATTTTGATTTTAGAAATATCAAGGCTTTGGACATTGATTTGATTTTTTTTATTTTAAAATTTTTTATTAAATGTAAAATCATTCTATAAGATAAATCATGACAAAAATGTCATAAAACGTGAAAATCGGTTCATTCTTTGATAAAGTTATGGAAGTTTGAAATATGGGAGCTATGGATCCGAGAGCTTTACATGTCAAAATTTTCGTCGATTTTGGCATGATTTTCGACAAAAACTTTGACCCCTCCAAAACAACTTTTAATATTATTTTTAATACTAATTAAGTTAAACACAATCGTTCAAAAATATAAATTTGCTATTCTACATTTTCAAACAAATTTTTTTTTGAAAATGAGTATGATTTTTTGACAAAAAAATTTTATTTTCAAAAATTCATATAATTTTAATGTAGAATTATCTATAGGATAAATGCATCCGATAGCTTGACCTGTCAAAAATTTCGCCAATTTTCAACTTCCAATAAAGATTTCGATACTTTATCCGAAACTGGTTGTCACGAGTACAAGTTTCAATAGCAAACGGACCGACAGCGAACATTGCACAAAACCAATATACTTTTCTCACTTCGTGAACGAGTATAAAACCAAACATCAGCTCACAAAAATTAGGCCGCATTGTTGCAAGTATTTTTGGGTAAACCTAACAACTAGTTGCCTTGCCTTGTAAATAGCTATTATGGGTTGTTAAAAAATTGATGAGTTTTGACATTGCAGAGATTTAAAAAGCGTTTTTTATATTTACACTCAGAGCAAAAATAAGTGAAATATTTTAGTACAACCAGGCCAGAAGAAATATTGGGTTGTTTAAACAATTATAATCTTTAATCTTAAATCTTCCTCGAATTAGAATATTAGAAAATCATTCACATTAAGAATAAATTAGTTATTACAAGAATTTGCTTATTTAAAGTAAGCTTAGGACAGTTTTGAATAAAAAAAAAGTAAAATAATGAAAAATTTTCAAAAATATTATTCTGAAAATCAAGCAATCTTAAATTTCAATTGGAACCGATAGAAAAACAGTACAGAATACATATATTTTTCTCTGAGTGTATATATTCATGTTTATCTGTAATCTTATTACTGAAACCTCTGTTACTTACTCCAAATTTTATGAGTTTTTCTCAATTGACCATAAATAAATTACTGGATTATATATTCTGTTTTAACCATAAAATATTTGCCTTTAACAAATGAAAAACAATCAAAAAATAAGGATACCAACTCAAAGGATGTAAGTAGTTTCAACTAATTTTCTGTGTACATATTAACTTTTATTGTGCTTCTGTAAAAATGTTGAATACTCGTTGTACATATTTAAGTTTTCTTTTTGGTATTTTTGGAGCACAAAAAATCACTTTTTCAAGAAACCGTTTAGAACTAAAAACTCTCAACACCTCAGTAGAAATAGTTATCCTGTATTATATGTAGCATATGTTTCTATGTCTTCAGTTTTCTGTTATGTGTGCTGTCCAAAAAAAATTCTAAATTACAGTTAAAAAAAACAAAAATTGGCATAACGATCCATTGTCGTGTGTTCATAAGCCACTAGCCAAGTTCATTAAAAAAAATTTAAAAAAAATTAATATAATCGTGAGAATGATAATTGCTTGTTGCTAATCAATTTCTGTGCGTTGCCGGTGCTGCTACTTTTCAGATACAATCGCAAAAAATAGAAATTAAGGCACAAAGCAAAGTTGGCTCTTTGGATAATGTTAAGCACAAGCCCGGTGGCGGTGAAAAGAAGATTTTCGATGATAAGGATTATTTGAAAAATGTTGAACACTCTGTTGCACTGACAACACCACCAACACAGGTAAACCCAAAATCTCAAATCCAAGCGAAGTAGTTGCCCAAATTGTAGAACATTCAATCTGATTTATTCAATTTCTATTTGCATTTGATTTCATTACGAAAAAGATACCATATACATAAATTCATCATCATACATCATCGCATTTGTACATATACATATATAAATGATATCCCATTTTGTGTTTACTTCAAGAAATTCATTTTTTACTGTAACTGTAATTGCGTTGGTTTCATTTCATTATTTTTATACGTCTATTTTATATGGCATACAAATATATATGATCAAGCAATAACTGAGCGCACCGCACCCAATGAAACAGCACCCACAATGGCTAACGAACCACCCAAGAATATTAAAATTAAATTTAAACAAAAATAACAGTCAACTTTTCTTATAAACTAACCCCATAACAATTCATAATTGCGACTAAGACCAGGAATATAACATTCGTATAGCCGAAAATTTAATTATAGCAATACTCAAGTTAACGTATTTTATGGCACTATCAGATTTTATATATTTTACAGCGGGTGTTATTTATTATTTACTATAATTTTATGTTAAGTTATGTTTAGTATTTTTAATATTTTACATTACATTTAAAAATGAATTTCTTTCAAACTCAAACTGAGATGCATTGGCCAAGAAATTGAATATCGAATCGAAATTTCTATAAAACGTGCTTCATATTCATATTATAAATAATCGTATTTGTACTCGTTACGTACACGCATTCACTTCTCTTTCTTTCTCTTTTTCTCGCCCACACTCTTTCTCTTTCTCTCGCGTATCTCGATCCATCTGGAATTCGTAGTTTGCGACGCAGGGTCGCTTGGTTGCCACCATACACCTAGAATTCGGTCTTTGTAACTCCGACTGTGTGTGTAACGATATATTTGATTCGCTTTTTAAGTGAAATGCCTAAAACTAAAACAAAAATTTTTAAATTAAGAAAACAAATTGAAAAATATTAAAATCAAAACAAATACTACTTAGCTGTACCTCAAGTTTAAAATCAGGTCAAAACTGAACAAACACAAGTACATACAAAAATTTAGTTAACGTTGATTATGAAAAATAAGATGAAGATGGAGAAAATCTCGTATGAGTTTGCAAGAGTTTCTGTTTTAAATTATGTATATACCAGAAAGCATAATAGCCCAACAAAATAGTTAATTTCGGCTAGCTGAAATTATTTTATACCCTTTCCAAATATATTGAAATACATTAATTCTGATTTTGGAAAAAGTATGAATTTCTAAATACTCTTGAGAGTATAGCCAAACCTTTAAAATTGCCCAAAAAACAATTGTTTAAACAAATTAAACAAAAACGCCAATTGAGTATTATTTATGGCAAATGTCAAATATTTTATACTATGTAGAATAGTACAAATTTTATAACAAATATTATATTGGTGTGTGAAACAAAAAAGGAATATTATAGTTACTGATGATCTGGCATATATATGTTCCATGTGCTCAATCTATATGTATATGTATTAGCTGATACTTGTGAAAGTCTGCCCAGCATTTAAACCATAAAAGTGCAAAACGCTTTGCTCTCTCTCATTAAACTCACGAACCTATAAACAATACACCTAATTTTTTTGGGTATGGCTTAAACTCATATACATAATTCATATAAACAATTTATGTTTTTTTATTTGATTTTTTTGCTAAATGTTTTTGTTTTCTCTATTTTATTTCAATTTATTATAGGAATATGTGTATACATTTTATTAGTCATAATCATACATAAAATCTTAACTAAGTGCATTAAATTAAAAAAAAAGAAATGTATACTCGTACTTACTACAAAAATGTTACGTCCACGACTCTCGTTATGAAACGATGCGATTTTATGCTATATACTTTCGTATAATTCTCAAGATGAAGTCCTGTAAGTTTTGCGTGCCCAGTTGAAAACTTGTGTGCGTTGCGTATCTTTTAACAGTGCTGTGATAGACTAACCGTACCGTACCAAAACCCGTACCAAACCGAATCGAACCGAACTGAACCGAACTGATTTGATCAACCAAGAAAAAATTTCCTCGTATAGCGTCCCGGTTTCATATGAAAATTGCTTGCTGTGCTCTTTTCTTTTCGGCCCTTATATACATTCCTTTTGTTGGGCTTGGTTTTACTTTATTCCTATTTTCTTGTTTTTATTTTTGCCATGCGATTATTTAAATGCGTTTATATATATGTTTTTTTATCTTAAACGCAGAGTCCACAACCATCCATGACGGCTTCAACAAGCGGCGCTGATGAAAATTTAAATCAACAAAGCTAAATCCAGTCCAAATTGCATGTTGAGCTGAAATTTTTATTTCATTCAAATTTAACCAAAAACAAACAAAAAATATAAAATTATAAAAAAAAATATTGATTTCAAACAAAGCTTATTTGAAAATGTAATTTTAAGCAAAAGTTACACAAAATGAAAAATATGCAATAATTACCACACAATACGAGTATTTACTCTAAATTTGAATATTAAATTGTGCAAGCACACACACACTCTCACACACACATAAACACTCCGTTGCAGCATATATAAAAAAAAGATAAAGTATATGATTAGTTGATCTATGCACTATTTATCAAACAGATACCAAGGCAAATGCATAAACTATATAAAATAAAAAAATTATATATATACACATACAATATGCAAAATTTCATATACTACAAATACAAAATATATATTAAAAAAAAGAAAACAAAAAGTATCTAAAGTATTAAGAAAATTATACAAAGCATAATCAGTTACATATATATATTAACTGTGTGCTTTATGTGTAGTTAAATGTGTTGAAAGATTCATAAAAAAAATTACAGATACAATTAAAATTTAGATACTTTGACTTTTTTGCGAATACCCAAATAATAAAAAAAACCAAACCGAAATTAAGCATACATCTTACATCTTATATATACATATATATTTTATTAATTTGTACGAGTATCCTGAATAATTAGGTAAATGCATCAATCTCACAATTTATTTACACGCCCTGTTACAAACTGTAAGAACAAATGCAAATTTTCAAAGCGTAATAAAACAAATCTTTTTTTCATTTACAAAAACAAAATCTTTGCATTTCTTGCACTTAGTTCCTCTCAATTTTGACAGCCAATTGGGATATATATATCTCTATTTATATGAGTAAATATTTGGTAGCAAGCAATTGCCACGCCCACGCCGCAAACGTATCAAATGCTGAACACACACTCAAGCGCACATATCAACCACATTTGGATGCATTGGTAATGAGAACTGAATTTGAACTTAACTAAAGAGCAAATTGTAAGTTTCTATTTAAAGTTAGTTTTAATTTGAATTTTGAATTTACATTATTTGAAATCAGTCAAATACAGATACTATATATGCTTTTCTAAATGCCACATTAATAACTGCCCCCTTCCCTCGCTCCCACAGTATTGGAAGGCGCCGCGCATACAACGTGCCACAACATTGAGCTCTTCCATGTCCTTGCCAGCGGAATGCCTGGTGCTATCCGTATCGATGCCCTCATTGAACTCCGAGCCCAAGCGACCCAAGAGTGCGGGCGCCAAAAAGAAGCCCGGCCAGGCTGTGCATCCCAAGCCCTTCCGTTTGTATTGAGCGGCAGCAAACACTTGCCACACCACGCTGCACGTTGACACCAACTGTCGTTGCACCGAGAGATCTCATTTCTACCATATGGAAGCATTGTTACCAAGTTAAAATCGTGGCACACGGCACTAACGTACCAAAACTAAATACTAAAAAATTGTTAATTGTTTAATGACAAAATGATGAAACGTGGCATTTAAATAAATATAAAAAAAGGTTTAATAACTAACAAAGATTGAGCACGCAAATTGAACAGGTTTCTTTTTATTTTATTATAATTACAGCATGTATGTATACATATAATATAATTAACGATTTCTCGTAAGATAATCAGTTGCGGCTGCTGTGCTCCAAGACGCCACTTGGCCTGCTTCGTTCACATTAAATTTACAAGAGTTTTCGTTAGTTTATTTATCTTTTCATATAATCGATATAAAAACGTTCTATTCGGATTGCTATTCGAAGTGTTTACAAAATTGTGTGCTTTGTTTTCTTGTTTGTTCATTGGTTTTGATTCGAGTTTTTTTTTTGTTTATTCTTTGATTTTGTTTTTTTTCGAGTCAAGTCATATTTAAATGCAGTTTTGCCATGCCATATCCTTTTCCATATCCATTTTCCATATACACTTTTCGCTATACTTAAGCCGTTAAAGTTGTTTATACATTGCGTTATTAAAGTTAGAGACAATAAATAAGTAAATATATAAAAATAAGAAACAACAGTTGTTACAATTCGAAAAAAGACAATTTCAAAATGATCGTCTTGTTAATTACGATTACTACAAATAGTTTGAAAAAAGTTTATGCTAAAGTATCGTATAAACGCGTTTTATTTACTTGCATTTTTGTTTTCTTGTGATTTTTTCTCTAAGAGCTTGTGATCATGTGTTTTGGTTATTGTTGAAATTAGGAAACGCCTGGGCTACATTATAATTATAATACATTTAATAAAAAATTAGGAATTGCTTAAATATTGTTTTGTTTTCTTTTTTTTAAGTTTAGGACTGATATGCGAAACCATTTCGTTTCAATCTGCCTGCGCTCTATATAATTCGCTGTTGATTAAAATTAGTGCAATACATTCGATTCAATTGACTAGATTTCAATATTTTTAGCTGATTTAGAAATATGGATTATCTGTTGCTTCTTGCTTGTTAATTACTTTTAGTTCTAATGGGAGGGAGTCATGTGTATTTTTTGTGCCATGCGCTTTTTAAACGAATTATTCAAACAATCTTTTTTAACTTATATTAAAAACAAATGATAATGCTCAATGAATCAAGTTGTTAGCTGTTGATTTGTTCACGCTTAGGTAGAGATGAGGGCGCTCCATTGATTTGTGTGTGTGTGTTTCTCTCGGTTTCTCTGTATTCTCTGCTACTCTGCTTCCCCGTTGCTGCTGTTGAGTATTCTCTGACTCCGCTTCGCGCTGCTTATTTACATAACTAAACACTTTCGCTGGCGTCGCTTTAATGGCTCCGGCCTCAGCACCGCGCGCACCGCCTCCTCGAACACCTAAATAAGCAAATGCAGGCAAATAAGAAGAGTATTGTTTCGAATGGCATTTAGGTGTGTCGCTTACTTGCTTGAGGCCGCGTTGCGTTAAGGCGGAGCACTCCATGTATTTCACAGCGCGTATTTTGTTTGACAGCTTCTGACCTTGTTCGCGCTTAAGCGGCGTCAAACCCTGTTCGGCCAGGCCGCTCAATGTCTCGCGATCGTCACGCAAATCGATTTTGGTGCCTGGAAAAAACAAAATAGGGTATACAACCAAGTTAAGCCACAGATGAAAAGTATTGAATGACTGCATTTACCAACTAGTATGATGGGCGCGTCGGGGCAATGATGTTTGATCTCCGGATACCATTTGGAGGTGACATTTTCGAATGATGAGGGACTTGCAACACTGTAGCATATCAGGAATACATCTGTCTGTGGGTAGGAGAGCGGTCTCAACCGATCGTAGTCCTCTTGCCCGGCCGTATCCCACAGGCCCAGCGATACCTGAATTGTGTCCACTTGCATGGGCGCTGAGTAGTTATCAAAACTGTGCGAAGCATACAAAATATATCAAGATTAGCCAAATGAGCGGCGACTTATGAATGGGGTGGTGGGGGAAAAACTTACACTGTAGGCACATATTCACCGGGAAAACTGTCTGTTGTGTAGGAGATTAGCATGCAAGTCTTTCCGACGGTACCGTCACCAACGACGACACATTTTATGGGCCTTCCGGTTGACATCGTCGAGTCGTGACTGTATTTGCTGAATGAGCGAAATGTGAATGTGAATATGTTTGTCAGAATGTTGCTTTTTCTCTTTTCTTATTATTTTTTTTTGTGAATGAGTGCGTGCGCATTTAATTCAATTAATTAAGATATACTTGAGGCAATAAACTCTATGGCCAACTCTCTACGTTTTATCTGAAAACGCATTGAAATATATATCCGTACTTACGCACACACTTACAATTTAATTACTTTTAGTGGTGTGGAGTGTACATAAGTGCATGCATATATGTATATAACTGTATATCTATATCTTTATATGCGATCAAAGGCTGGCACTGGCGCTGCCATCAAAAGGTGTGTCCCAGCCGCACAAGTAATAAAACGAAAGTTTTATATACGCTTTGAGACTCTTTTTTTTTGCAAATAATATTTACGAAAATAGATCATGATGCCGCACAGACTGCGTCACAAATAGTCCAATAATAATAAGAAAACAAACTACGGCACACCACTGTATAAATACCCTAACTCATATGACAATGACTATGAAATATTTAAAATAAATATTTAAAGACATACAGACTCATATCATATGTTACAACAAATTGTTTGCCATATGGCTCGCTTTTAATGTCATAGATATGATATTCGTACCCAGATACTTTATACCCCTGCCGAGGGTATTATAAATTCGTCACGTATGTATGTGTAACGCATACGAGACATCTCCGACGTTGCTGCAAACACGTTCAACGTTAGATTTATAGCACACTGTTTCAATTTATCTGCAAGAGTATTCAATATTCGGCACCCTGAAAATGACTGTTCTTTCTCGATTACCTTACATATATATACTCTCTCTAGCCATGAATTAAATATTAACAAATGCTGCCTTACAGTGATGGCCACACACATCAGCTCACTTCTTTTTGACTTATGTATATTATGTACTTGGGCATGGCTCCTTTAACGCGTTGCAGATTTCGTTACAAAATTAAGGTACGCTCTCTATTTCACCCTCTCCCTCTCTCTCTTTCTCTTTATCCATCTCTGACTCGCACAAACACACACACACGCAATAGCAAAATGGCAATATTGGCGGCGACAAGAGCCCTCAGGGGCGCCTATGGAGCACGCTATGCAGACTGTCGCCGTTTGAGCGGCGCGGGGCCGGGCGGGGCGTCGCGTCAACAGACAGAATGCGCCCAAATGTTGGGCGGACGTGCATTGTTAAAAATAGACACAATTAAGTTCTAATAATGCAGGCGGCGACCCCTCCGACAATCGGCGGTTAGGCTTAGTTGTAATTTGTATGCCAATTGAATTACAGTTCAAGTGAAAAGTCAGCGGCCACATGCAACGGGAGTGCAAAGCAATGCAGAGCTGGGCAGGGCAGGGCAGGGCAAGGACTCGTGCAGTGCAGGCGCGCTGCTTTTTCTCTCTCTTTGATTGTTATGGTCGAGCGCGGCTGCAGCGCTGGACATTCGTCACTTTCGCTCTGTTGTTGTTTTTCTCTCAGTGGGCGCCGCAACCGCAAAAGACGGCTGCAGCTGCCGCACGTTCACATTTTGCGTGTTTACTGCACACATGTACATATAAATATACATATCAATGTGCACATGCATATATAACCAGGTTAATACCGTTTCTTAATTATCCTTTGTCTGCAGCGGTAGAGTGGGAGTTGTGTTTTGTACTTTTGCTTATATCACTTTTTTTTAATTTGTATGCAGCACGCACACACACGCACACATTCACATTTGCCACCGTATCACCTAAGTTTTGCACTATTTTATTCTGATTTTAATAAATAAATATATATTTCAGTGGCAGCGCAGCGTTGAACTTTTGTATTTTCTTTTAATCTCGCTTTTTGTTTTACACCAGCGCACACACACACATACGCGCACACATACACGCCTTCTTTTGACAGCGTCGCTGAACGAACTGACAAGCAGTGTTGTAATGCGCTCCAGTGAAAACGCCACTTTAAACGCTGCACAACACTCAGAGTTGTTGTGCTGGCTGAAATGCAGAAATTGTTTGTAGTCAGCAGTTTTAACAGTTGTATTAAGCTAATTCGATCGCATTTGGGCTGCCGAAAATTCAGTTCGAGCGCTGCCAGATATTCAGATGCGATTCAAAGCGATGCACCCACCATACTGGTCGAGAAAGACGCTAATATCACGTTAATTGGCATCAATAGGGAGCAGCAGCGCAATTCGATTGATGCAGCCACCGCGGAGAAACTCGGCGAGGCCATCAATCAATTCGAAGCGGATGACACATCGCCCGTTGGTGTGCTATACGGCGTAGGCGGCAATTTCTCTGCCGGCTATGATCTGAAAGAGCTGGAAGCGGAGGCGCAACGCGGCAGCCTCAACTTTCTGCTGCGTCATGAGGGCTCGGTGGGCCCCACCAGGCGGCACCTACGCAAGCCCATCGTGTGCGGCATCAGCGGTTTCTGTGTGGCCAGCGGCCTGGAACTAGCGCTGCTCTGCGATCTGCGCGTCATGGAAGACACCGCTGTGCTGGGCTTCTTCAATCGTCGCATGGGCGTACCCATGAGCGATGGAGGCACCGTGCGTCTGGCCGCCGCTGTGGGCTACTCGAATGCTGTGGATATTATAGAGACCGGTCGGCGTGTTTATGCCAGAGAGGCGCTGCGTATTGGACTGGTCAATCGCATAGTCGCCACGGGTACAGCGCTTGGCCAGGCAGTCAATCTGGCGTTTTCCATAGCCAAGTTTCCCATGGCATCGCTGCAGCACGATCGCAATGCGGTGCTGGATAATTCCAATATCTATGCGCGTCCTGGTTTCTATAGAGCCGTTAACAATGAGATCATGAACGTCTCCGCGGCCATGGTAGCGGATATGCAGGAGGGCGTTAAGCGTTTTAAGAGCTGTAAGAAACGTATACTATTCTAAAATCCCTTAATTTATTTTAATCAATTTATGCAGCGGAAGTCAAAGGCTCCAAAACGGATGCCTGGCACGTCAAGGAGAAGTCCATACCGGATTGGGAGAAAGCTGAAATCGAAATAGAGCAACAAGAGCAAAAGGAGAAGACATAAAAACACAATTAAAATTCACATCACAATTGCGCCAGTGCAATATTATGTATTATATGTAAATATGAATGTTTTTTTATTTGAATTTTTTTTGTTTTGTTGCCGTTGTTTATTCACATATAATATAATTTATTTAATTAGTTGCACGCTTTAATCGTTTACGATTCGAGTTTTGAGTTTATTTCAATATTCACAACAATTACAATAACGAATTTTCATTGAAATTAAGCCTAACTACAAAAAGAGAGTAAGAGGAAAAGCACAAAATTTGTTGTGTCTGAGAATGTGTGTTAACTTTCACAATTAGTTTATAATATAAAAAATATGCTAGTATTAAGTACTCGTACACACATTCAACTGTTTTAAATGTTAGGCCAAGCGATTTCTTTTCTTTTGGTTTTTGTTTCATTTAAGCGATTTTTGCTGATAATACGTATACAGACATCTATATAGATATACATGTTTTGTTCTTGTTCATCATTTTTGCTTATATGCTAAAAATTTTTAACGAAAGGAATTGTTATTATTGCACTTAAATCGAGAGAGAACAAACGAAGCTCAATGCAAAAAAGGCTGCTGTTGTACAAACTAGTTTAAAAAACCGATTGAAAAAATCGTATGTGTACAGTGGCGCACATACGTATAAATACGCACACACATACACATGTATTTAAAAATACATCGTACATCGTCTTAATGCTTAACATTTACAATCGTTATTCACTTAAGCCAAAAAGTTTGTCATACAAATATTGCACAAAAAATGGATCGGACTGTGAGTTTTGCACACCAATATCAAATTGCTAAACCTTCAATCGAGTGGTGGTATGAGTTCATATCATATATCAGATCGACATATCGATATTACATTATATGGCATTCAGAAACCTAAAGACCACAATACAAGTTAAGTACATATACAATATTTACAAATGAAAAAGCCAAAGGCGCGCCTTCTTCTGTATAAAAAATATGCATATTAAAGCAGTTGCAATTGCTGCGGCATTAGCTGACGGCGGTGCATATATATGATATATATATTATTATATATATATATTGCGTTACAATAATACAGCATTAGGCATATCCTTAACATCCAATTACTTGAGACGCTGTGTTACATTGGCCAGCGCCACGGCAAACGCCTGCAGCGCCGAAAAGGGATACTGAAAATCCAGGGTATACGCATTGCCATCAATGCGTCCAAACTGCATCACCTGCAAGAGATACAAAAGTTTTGTTATTTACTATACTAACTATTAACCAGCTTTGTCCGTAAGTTGTTGTTAACTAAATTCTTTATTGATTGGGTGCGGATAATAAAAAAATATATTTTTATACTATGCTTTCCACGTAATCCGAAATCGGCTTAAAACAACAAATTTCATACAACCCCCCAACTATAAATACTTTCTGAAGGAACTTTGTCAACCCCGTCTTTTCGTTTACGAAGAAAGTAAAAGAAGTATAAACTTAAGTACAGTGATTAATTCAGCTGGCTTCATCAATCAGTCAGTTTGCCAAGTTGTATATATTAAGATTAGTTTAAGCCCCCTACCTGCTTGCCACGAAACTCAATTTGAAAGTTTTTGGCCGACTCCTGGGTGACACGGCCTCCAAAGTCCAGCTGATACACTTGGCTCATCTCGTTCCACATGGGCGCCTTGTTATGCATAACGAATTCACGACGCACTGGCGCCGGATTGGCGCAGTTGGCGCTGCCATTCGGCTCGATCTTGCCACGTTTAAGCTGCGAAAATAGTAAAAGTTAGTTAGGTTCAACTTGGGTGTATGTTTCAGCTGCTGTTCACCTTCTGACGCAGCTGCGCCTTTTGGAATGTTTCCAGATCGCGATACTGTTTGCCATTGCCGTTGCCGACGCCACCCGTCTCCTCGCCGGAGCCGTTCGTCTGGTTGCCCTCGTCGTCGGAACTCTCAATAATGCTCGGCTTCTTGCGCTGCCGCCGGTTCAGCAGCGGCGAGTTGAGTATGTGGCGTATGGGCGAGCTGCCCGGCTGCCGTTTGTTCTTCTTGCTGGCCGCCGGGGAGGCGGGCGAGCTGCGCGGCAAACGCTGCGGTGTCGACGGCGGCGTTAAGCGACCCTCGTCCAGGTCACGCAAGCGACTGATGATGTTCTCCAGCGTGGTCAGAGCCTGCAACAGAAGGAACGGTTAAGAATCATTAGAGTCGGGAGTGACTGACGAAAAGATGCCCTGTACCCAGCTCCAATTTGTCACTATATACATTCGTCTCTACTTTCATTTCGTTTGGAAAGATATCCTCAACATATTATTTATTTATATATTACTTATTATATATTAAAATCTTCAAGATATGCATAAATAAACGAAGCTGCAAATCGATATTTATCGATGTTGATTAATTGCATTGTTAAGCATTGTCTTTAATCGATATTTATCGACTTCAGAGACAGCAGACTGGTTTTCAAAACTTGAACCAGACAACTAAATATATTTTAGCTTTCAAATTCGGTGATAACTTCGATTTAAATCGATTTGATGAAAAAAATTAATTGCTAAAGAAGAATCTATATATGGTAAATTTAAGTATATTAAGTATATGGGACCGATAGTCTCTAAGATCGTAGCATTTTAACAGCTAGAAGTCAGACAGACATGATTAGATCGGCCTTGATATTGATGTCGATACAAAAAAATATATATGTATGTATATACCCTATAAGATGAGAGATCTCTTTATTTTTAATTTCACAAACACTATCATAAATCTATTATGACTTTGTCTAGCTGCTTTTTCCATTGCTTACCTGTGTGTGCAGCGACACTGAAGCTTTGGCTTCCACGGGCGTGGCTTCCACGGTGCCGCAGGCGACGCTGCCCGTCTCCGAGTGCTGTCGCTCCAGCGTGCTGGCATTGCTGGCGCCCTGCGGCTGGCTCTGGCTGGGCTGTGCCGGTTCCTTGCGCCGCCATCGCACCTCGGACAGCTGCTTGACAAAGCTGAAGCTGTTCTCCTGCTTGCGTGCTAGAAGTGGCGTAGAGTTCTCCGTGCTGCTGCCCGCTGCCAGTTCCTTGCTGCGTCCGTAGCCAAAGCGATGCTTGCGCGTGAAGAGCGGACTGTCCGTGAAGCTGGTGATGACATCGAAGCGTTTCTTGGGCGGCGGTTTGCTCTGCACCGATGCCGCAGCAGCAGCAGCAGCTGGCGTAGCTTCCTTGGCGGGTTCCACGACAATTACGGCACTGGCGGCTGTGACCGTGGTGATCTCGTCCAACGCCGAGCTGGCCGCCGGCTGGCAGCGCTTGCAGACGCTGGCGGGATTCATGTTGTTGCGGCACTTGAAGCACAGCGTGTTGGCCGCGCTGCTGCAGGCGCTGCTGTCGGAGATCTCCTGGAGCTTGCGCACCACCTGCTCGTGCTCCTTGCTGGACAGCTTCGTTTGCAGCGACAGCAGATCACAGGAGTCCAGGCTCTTCGACTTGCCCGTCTGCTGCAGCTTGTGCCGGCGCGCATCCGCCTGTTGCTGGCGCTTGCGATTCCGGTTGCGTCGCTTGTCCACCAGGATCAGACGCTTGTTGGGCGCATCCTTGCGCAGCGCAGACAGCGCCTCGTCCGAGGGCGTTATGGCCACCGAGTCCAGGTAGCCGACGCTGCAGCTGCGCGTAATGGAGTCGGGCAGTGCCGGAGCGATGGAAACCACAGTCGGAGTACGCTTCATGCTGCTGCCAGTGGTTGCTGAGGTGGTGTTGGTGGTGGGTGTGGGCGACTGCGACAGCGACTGCGTCTCCTCGTCTATGTAGAGCATGTCGCGCCGCTTCGTTGTGGATGTGCTGCACTTGACAGCACGCGCGTCCATCCGCTCCAGATTGAGATTGAGATTGAGCGGCACGGGATTCACGTGGCTGTTGGCGGAGCGCACCGGCTGATCGGACATGAGCGCATTCTTCACCTGCACCACATTGTTGGCATAGTCCGCATTGCTCGAGTACGACATCAACGTGGTCTGGCCGGCGGCGGGCACTGCGGGCCGCTCAAAGATAATGTCCGAGGGCGCCACCGCATTCTTGGGCGACTGCAGCGTCGGCACGGATCCGTCACAGTAGAGCGGCGAGATGGCGTGACGGGACTGGCAGCTGGAATTGGAGCTGGAGCGGCTGTAGCTGTTCTTGAAGCTGCTAATGGTCTTGGGACGCGCCAGATTCTTGCTGCAGCCGGCAACGGGCGCCGAACTGGCGACGGGGACGGCCTGATGCAGCAGCACGGTGGTGGCGCTGGCAACCGCCTCCTGAGATTCATTCGAAGAGTCATCGTCGTAGCTCTCGGCGCGTGCCAGCGGACTGACACCCACCGAGGAGGCAGCAGCACCACCACCGATGCTGAGCGAGTGCGTGTTCTTGTGCCGCGCCAGTATCCGATTGGGGCGTGGCGACATCGGCGCTATGAGCGGTGCGGAGGAGCCATCGTTGAGTCGACGCTGTGGCATTATTGGTGGCTTCATAGCGGCCACCGTTTCTGGTGGCACGGCTTCCGCCTTGTGATTGTGATTATAGTTGTGATGCTCCTCCTCGTCCTCGGAGAAGAGATTCGGATTGAAGCTGGGATCCGGGCCGGTTGGGAAATCATCGCGCAGCTCCGTGATGACCAGCGTCATTTGACGCGGCTGCAAATGCAGTAGGGACGTCTTATAAGTTACTTGGCCTAAATTGGCTGGGACGGTTTTGGCAAGTCCATGGATCTTGAATTTCGTGCCCCAAATATTGGAGGTCACCTCGACTAGTTTGACTTCCTGCTTGGAAGAGAAGGTAAAATTAACGCACAAAGTTCCACACCCTCAAGATTAGGCGGCTCCCTCTCTCTCTCTCTTTTTTTTCTCTTTCTCTCTCTCATTCTTACCTCGGGCAGCGTATCCACGTAGGCCAACTCGTCGAGGCTGTCCGGATCGTTGCCCCCGCTGCCGCTGGCTGCCCGATCTCCGTTCTGCGGCCGTCGCTTGGCGCGCACGCGACGCTTGCGCGGCGTTCGGGGCGAACCAAAGCGGGACCGCTCATCGAAATCGCTGTCGGAGGAATCGGTGCGTCCGCTGTTGCCCGTCGTGGTCGACTGGCTGGAGCCCGAGGAGCTTTTGGCCTCGCTGGTGTATTGGAAATACAGCGAGTTGTCTAAAAGTACCAAAGGGATTTGGAATTAGAGCAATCTATCGAATTTAAATGTCTTGCATGGCTATAATGGACATCGTGGAAATGAAATCGAATCGGGTTCAACCCGGAAGTTAAGTTTGTTTGTCAATAAAAATTTTTTTTTCCCTTTTTGCATTATTATTTTGAGCTATGTACTGAATCTGTGATTATAATTGAATCCTTTGCTAAAACTGTTTGCCAAATTTAATGCCTGTTTACAGTTTAGCGGTTTATCCATGCCACGCCCCAAATGGGTGTAATCAAAAATTGTTTGTGCCGGCAGGAGAGGAAATCGTCAGTAATCTGTCTGCAAAATTATATGTATCTTCGTTTAAAACTTGGGGAGATATATATTCAATTGATAAAAATTTATGAGCAATTCAATGAAAAAAATTGCATTAATGTAGACAAACAACGGAGACAATAAACAATTTTGAATTATGTTCAATTATTTATTTTTGAATTTAAGTTCAATTATCAAATAAAATTGCACTATTAAAAATGGATTTGTTTTAGTATTTAGTTTTCTTGACTTTTTGCTAAATTATCACAACGTTTGTTTTTACAATTTGAGAACAAAGTTTGTGTGTTTTTTCTGTAACTGAACTCAACTTACCAGTGACCTGTGGATCGAAAATGACAAACTCCGGGCGTATTTTGGAGGTGCGTTTTCCCTTAAGCAGCGGCACCAGGCCGCCCAGATACTCCAAGTAGAGCGTGTAGCAGGTGCCGGAGCTGAGATTGGAGTCATCGTCGTGGCGTATCATGGTGCAGTGCAGCCGCGTCGAGCAGAGCGGCGGGCGCGACACAAAGTCACGCAGCGACTTCAGATCAGGTACACAGCACTGGCCACGGATTGGGATTGGGATTAGCTAATGTTGGGTGAATGTGTTTTCCGGGCACTTACTCGTATGGTTTGAGCAAACAGATTGCCAATGAGCGATTTAATCCTAGAAGGCAACGGCAGCAGCGGCAACAGCGTCTCGGATCCGACGCTCGCCTGGATCTGCAGCCGACAAAGCAACTGCAGCGAGGCCACCCGTCGGGAGACCCAAGCTATGTGCACCTGGGTGCCGGTGGCGATGAACAGACGCTTGTCGTTGTGGCCCCAGGTGATCGCCGAGACGGTGGCACTGCTGCAGGGTATGTGCGCCTGGTACAGGCACGTGCCCGACTCCGTATAGAACTTGACCAGATTGTTATAGTAGCTGGTCGCACTTAGATCCTCCGGCTTCCTATCCAAGCCCAGCCCCGTGCTATTCCCACAGCGCAGCGTTCCGGCGACGGCGAGCAGCTCGCGCGAATTGCTCCACTCCATGACCATGCCCAGGGCGCCATTAAGGCATGTGTTGATATGTGCGGGTGAGACGTCGTCAAACGACTTTAACAAATAGATATATCCGTTTTGGAAGCTGACGGCCAACACAAACGATCGCTTGGCTAAACAAGACAGAGCGAGAGAGAGAGAGAGAGAGAGAAATTATTGACCGACTGATATACTGATGATTGACTCGGTGATAAACTTCCTGATTGACTGACTTACAGACTGACCCATTGAATGACGAATAATTGATTGTCATATTAACTGATTAATATATATTTTACTGGCTAAATAACAGATTGACTGACTGATCAAGTGACTGACGGAGTAACTGATTAACAAACCAGCTAACTAGCTTATTATTATTAAGTAACTGATTAATTAACAGACGGAAGGACTGATTATTAATTGATCAACTAAATAAATAAATAAACTAAATTATTAACAGACTGCATGATTGACTGATTGGTTCAGTAAATGTCTAACTAGCTGATAAAATAACTGACTGATCATCAACAAGCTGATTGACAGACTGTTTAACTGACAGACTAATTGACTGATTGGTTGACCAATTAACAATCTGACTGATAATATTAACCAACAACCAACTGATTGATTGACTGATTGATTCAGTAACTGATTAATTAACTGACTGACTAGTTAAGTATATGATTGACTGACTGCATAATTGACAGACTAATTTACTGATTGATAGACTGACCAAATTATTAACTGACCAACTAATTAATTGATAGACTTAATGATTGGCTGATTCACTCAGTAATCGTCTAACTAGCTGTTTGACAGACTGTTTAATTGCTTGATTGACAGACCAATGGACTGATGGCCTACGTCTTTCATAGACGGACTACTTAACTAACTTAACAACCTGACTGACTAAATTATTAATTGACCGACTGAATAATTGACGCTGAATGACTGACTAATTATTAAAGATTGATTGACTGATTACCCAATTGACTGACTGATTGATGATCAATGCACAACTTATATGCAAGAAGTATTTTCTCTCACTCACCGGCATTGGTAACGCCTGGTTCCGCTTCCTCGCCTTCCTCCATTTTAAATTTCTCGCAAGACCAGGCCATGGACGTGATGGGCACATCGTTGGAGAGCTGCACCTGCGACACCATCGCACCGTGCACATCCATGACAATCACCTGGCCCTGGGTGGTGCCAAAGTAAACCTGCTGATCATCGGGCGTCCAAATGCCGCACGTAATGGTCGACTCCAGATTCAACATGGACGACCAATAGCGCTGGCCCGCCACAGAGCCGACTAAAACGAAGCCATCCTGATAGCAGATGAGCGCCATGCGGCCATCGTGCGACCAGGAGAAATGCGTGACCGGGGTATTGCGATCATTGATCAGCTCAATGGACCAGCGGCCCTCGTACTTGATCCACACGAAGATGATGCCGGAGCTGTCGCAGGAGGCGAGCTTCTGATACGGCTCATTCCACTTGACCAGTATGACCTAACAAAAAGAAGAAGGCGTGGGTTAAAGAGCCTTCACTGCAGCTGCAGTGCTCCACTTACATCCGAGCGATGACCCCGCAGATTGTAGTTGGTGCGCAACGGGTAGTCCATGTTTTTGCGGCAGTGCGAGGTGGTGAATGTGACGCCCACAATGCCGCGTATATTGCCGGTGGCCAGCCAGCCCTCCTGGTAGTAGTTCGTGCGGTTCAGCTTCCAGCCCTCATCCTGCAAGCCAAATAAAATGAAATAAAATCAAAATCAAATTGAGCATCCTTTTCGCACAGATGACGCCAGGATGAGCTTGGCATCTATCCTAAGCAGCTGCCAATTGACAGGCAAATTCGCCCTAAAACGGATTACACCGACGGCAATGGCTGCCCCACTTTGCAACCTACTTAACTGATGTTTGCAAGCACTCAATATGCTGTTTTTTATACCCTGTGCACATAACAGGTGTCAAATTGGGTCGATTTCGAACTGCATCAGTTAATATTGTTTGTACAGAACAAGTTAAAGTTTGTTTTCCACGCTCTTTTTTAAATTGTAAATATCTTATGAAAAACTTATTATTTTGACTTTATTTTTTTTTACATTCAATAACGATTAAATAATATGAAGAAAATAAGCTTAAAAAAACTACTGTAAGCTTGAGTACAGGATATATCCTAGTCAAGCAAGCTATATATTAACTGGCTTATTCCAAAAGTTTCAATGCATACATATGTATGTATATCAGTAAGCATGAATAGTTGAGATCTATAGTCGAGTATTTTAGACCAAAGCATTCATAATTGAATATTCAGAGTCACATCAAAACTGAATAAGGGATATCTTTTAGTCAGGAATAAGTCCCAGTTCTTACTTATAGCTTTCTCACATTTTTATGTAGCAGAAATCTGGAGGAGGGGTTTTTCAGAGTTTGATAAAGAGCATTTCCAAGTCAAGCACTATCGTTCAAAGTATTTTTTTTCTTGCCATACATTTAAGTATGGCACTTTAGAACTAAGTATAGGGTATTGCCTAGTCAAGAGGCACCTTTTTAAAGCTATTTATCTACAAAATGCAGCCAGCATTCACTATGCACCCGCTCAACCTGTCAACTTATGAGCTCGAATTTTCGCCAGGCTTTTCAATTGCTCTGCTGATTATTTTCACAAAGTGTGGCCTACATTTGAGCGCGACAACCCCGACGACGATCCTATTGGCCAGTCAGGAGCGAGGAGATAATCTGCCAGGTTAATTTTCATTTCATTTCACAAATCCCGCAGGAGCCAAGTTGAGCTGGCTATGGGCTAATCCCCGCTAAGCCAAAATGGTCAATATGATTATTTTGAACTGCAAATCCAATTTGCGAGGCATAAATTAAAACGCCAGCAACAGCAACAATTTATTTTGTAATTTCCGCTTGGCCAGCTGGACAGCGTGCATAACTTGTTATTGATTTCAGTTAAGGCACGCGCACACAGCCACACACACAGACACACATACAGACATTCACACACATACGCGCGTTAATTGCTTTACTAGCCTGTTTGATGCACGCTGCCGTCAAATGCAATTACGTAATGGACATTGGCTGGATCTATCGCAACGCCTAAAGGCCAATCCCCCCCCCCCTCCACAAACGACTGGCAAGTGGAATTTTTTTTTGTAAAAATGATTTTCAGCAAAGCAATTGCCGCCATTTGCGGCACATCTCAACGTAGCGTTCAATGACGGCACCAATTATAAAGCGCATTTCTTTGTGGAGTGTTATTAACCTTTCAGTGGGCCACTTGAAGACAGCGTTTGGCCATCAGCATTCTCTACATATATATATCTCGTATATAAATATACTCTAAGTATGTAAATATCTGCGTTTAACTCACATATAAACACTTGAAAATTAATAAGCTTAAGCAGGGGACTGCCGATTTGGAAAACGCCCTGTTGTCAAATAAAATAAATAAACATACGTGCATGACCTAAATTCTGATTCATATAAGGTTATCTCACTCACTCATGCATATTTTATTTTGAGATTAAACATATTTGACCTTGTTCTATTAGATTTGTAACCTTATAAATATTATGAGCTTTGAATTTATATGTGAATTTTCGTAGAAAATAAAGTATATTTAAATATAAATATCAAATTTAATATAACTTAGTTTTTTATTTAAAAAGAAGAAGTTCAAAAAGATCTTTAAAAATAACTGCAATTGGTATATATATGCATACAAATTAAAAGTTTTAACGGCAAGAAAGAAAAAAGAAGCATCAATATCTTTTAAAATTAATTTTATCCCGATCGCATGAAATATAAAGCAAGGCAGTCGACAAGATTTTTTTCGCGCATTTTACACACAAGTAGCTCGAATTTAAGAATTTATTTCGTATAGGATTAGATAATTGAGATTTGACAAGCAAGTCAATGGAATATATACCCAATTTAACTGATTATGTGGACACAGGGTATTAAAACAACACTTGAATATAATGCTTGTCTACACGCCTGCAGATATATTTCGACATTTTCATTGCTGCTTTATGACTGTATTTCATATTTAGTGCTTTTCGATGTTTTAAAAAGCGAAACTTAAATGCACTCGTAAATCCAGTGAAAATGCAGCAAATAAAATGAATAAAAGAAAATAAAATATGATTTCGACATTTTGTTTACAGTTTGAGCACGAAATTGTTTGAAACAATTAAAAACATGTGCCTCAAATGAAGCATTGCGATGAAAATAAAAACAAACAAAAAAGGAATAGTTTCTTTTTGTAGTCCCAAAGATGAAGTACGCTCTTAGCCATAAAAACATAAAGTTAAATTGGAATATTAAGGAAAACCAGAAATTTGTTCATACAAAAATGCATTATTTGGTCAATTGTTCCTATGTGATGTATACGATATAGTGGTCTGATCCGAACGACTTTAATGTACACTTATACTAACTCCAATAAAAATACTGTCATGTTTCATCAATATAGTTTTCAAACTAATTCGACTGGTAAAGCACTTTTGGGCTTTCAAATATATATTCTTCTATGCATTACACATTTTGTTAGCGTATAATGAAATTAAAAACAGTTGGCCTTAAATGTTTTAAGCGTCAATCGCTGGCCCTCAGGCGCTTTAGCCAACTTTGTGATTTTATTGACATCATTTAATGCAATTTTCTTAAACGATGTAATTGAATTTCATAAACAGGCAGCAGAGACCCAAGTTGAATGGGAGGGACTTCTCGCCACTTGCCACTTTCAACTTGTTAGCTTGTTAACAGCTGCCATGTTTTATCTGCGTTCATCGAAGTGCAATGCGGAAATTGCTTTAATTACAACAGCAACAACTTCCGTCATAACAGCAACACCAGTGTCCCGTTAGTCAAAGGGCCTGGTCTAAACAATTGGGCTTAGGCTCCTGTGGCAAATGGGCAGGCGTTGCAGATTTCCATTTAGATTGTTGCATAGCTGCACACAAATTTCAATGCAACAAGCCCCAAAAGCTTTTCAGCTGCACACAACATTTTGTTGATCTGTGTGTGTATGCACACGTTGCATCTGCATGTGGCACGTTGTTGCTACTGCCGTGGCAGCGATAAATTGCAACGGTGCGGCAACACCAATGTTGACCTCATCATGCCCCATTTCAAGCGCTCAGCACACACAAACATTTTTAATTAATGTAATGAAATTTTTAACACAAATCCGCTCCGCTTCTCCGCTTTTTACCTCCACTTAAACGCTAGTTTATTTTAATAAATCTCAACGGGATAATTGTGTAATTTTGCACAGAATGAAGCTTAAACGCAATCATAAATAGTTCAATTAAATATTCCAACGCTTTATAATAATCAATTGTGCAACTGATCATATTCGAAATTTTTTCCGTTTGGAATAATTTGGTAATAAGATAATAAATGTTTAATCTAATTTTATATTTGTATACTACTATATTCAAAATTTAATCATTTTATGTCTTACAATGTGATTAAATAACAGTCGCTGAAGATCGATATTTATCGATATCGAAAAACTGGGAAACTATATGAAAATCAATATACCAAAATTAGATATTTTGAGCTTTAATATTTTTGTGCTTATGTAGAAAATTCGTGATATAAAGTGATATATACTACAACTATATATTAATAATAATAAACAGCTACCTGCATAAATTGTTGTATTATTCAAACATGTGAAAACCACAACAAATTTGCGCTAATCCCTTGCTAAATAAACTAAAAATATAAATCAAGTATATTTTCATATTTTATGCTAATTTCTGGCTATTTTTGGAGTGTGTATATTACAGATTTAAACGCAATGCGAAAGGTTGTTGGTCAGCGGTTTCTATTTCGGGGTTCACTGGCCCAACATACATATGATATAAACTGGTGAGCGTAC
>SCDS01000553.1:85898-116771 GCA_004149465.1 Drosophila nigromelanica
ACAAATGCCCTGTAATTGTCGCGTTCTCGCACTCTCTCTCTGCGCATGTTCTCTCTGTCTTTTCTCCTTCTCTCTTTCTGTAAGTGAAATGCCTTAAGATCAGGCAACACTTAGAGCACCCAGCTGCCACGCAGCGGATATCCAAATCAGTTGCCCGCGTTCGTTTGCCGCGGCGCGTTCAAAGAACTTTTCATTTTCCGCGGGTTAGTTTTTGTGGGTGTCAATCAAAAATTTTTGTTGTTATTCAAAGAAATCAAAGAAAATGTCGACTGCAATTGCAATTCTATGGTTGATCACGGCTCAGGCGCTGCTGGTCAGCCAAGGCGCGGTGCAGGCCAAGCGATTCTTTGGCGTCGGCCAGCGCATCCAGGGGGATCAGCTGCTGCTGAAGGATGTGCAGCATTCGCGTCCTGGCAGCAGCAGTGAACCGGCCAGCGTTACCTTCACCTACGACATTATCGAGCCAATTACCTATATTCAAATCATATCAGAAGAAGTGAGTCGCACGAACCCCTTCATGTTTTATTTTCTGTCTCTGATTTTGCATATTCCCAGACCAAAATAGAAACGATATTTGCCTCTTTTTTTTGTCATTGCGGCCGAAAAGTGCCCACAGTAAAAAAAAAAACACGACAACAACAAATAGAACACTATATAGATATTTATTTATTTATATTTAGTACTGTGCGTCTGTGTGATGCTTGCCAGCCCAATGTTTGCCATAACATTTTGTTTTGGCCATTAGATGCGCAGATTATTGCCTTAGAAACAAGTTGGATTATCAGTTGGAGCCGAATTAGTCGCATGTGCAAACAGTAAAAGTGGCAAGCTAATTAAAAACAAAAAACACAAAAAATCCAATTTAAATAAATAATGTTTAAATGTCTGAATGACTTATATAAACCAATATTAGCAATGCCAGATGTGTCAATAAAATTTTTTTGATTAGCTAAAACTAAATAAACTAAACTAACTTTTAAAAATTTACAACCCATAATTCCTGGACTGCAATTAAAAACGTATATGATTGTAGAAAAATGAAAACAAATTTTTATAATTATTCACATTTTCATGATATACTAGGTATTCACACACACATATGTTAATTAGATATGCACAAGAAATAAGAAATAACATAGACTGCGAACTTAATACTCTTACTTAAGTTATTATTACATACAAATGTATGATATAGAGCTATTTTATGTTATATACCAAATAAAATCTGCCGAAGCAATGAGCAAAATACAGTTTTCAAGTTTTATACTAGTTGATAAAAAATATTTGGGGCGATATTTCCTATATACAATGGTAGGGTATTAAGAGTTGCCGCTGTTGTAACTCAAGTCTACTTTAATAAGGAAAGAAAAGGTTTTTGTATGCAACAAGTCAAATTTTTAATGATCGTTCCCAAAATAAAAAGCTATTTGATTTAGATTTGCATTGACGATTCAGATTGTATAAAAACAAAAGGGAGAATGAAAAGCCCAACACTATAAATATTGAGCGGCCCAGCCTGATCGAACATATTCTACCCTGTGTATCAAATTCAATGGCAACATTTAAATGCCCTGCATTAGGGTATATGTACCCTAGTACATATATCAAATCGGCCGCAAATTCGGTTTGTTGGCACAGCATCTGAAAGCAATTGGGTGCCACAGGCCACGGGGAACTACCCTGAGATGCGGGGGTGTACATAGATATATTCTAAATGTTTTTTCAATATGGCAATTCGCGGGCTACTTATGACGTGAGATTTCGCAAGAAAACTGTGCACTACTTTGCCTTTTGCCTCTTCATATATAAATATATATACATATATATATTAATAAAACGATACAAAGTTCATTTTTTTTTTTTTTGCAACTAAAGCAACTAACTGTAAACAATACACAAATTATTTTGTTGCTGTTTTTGCAGCTGACGATGGACGTGAAGGGCGTGGCCAAATATCTTCTTTTTGGCATGATTGATTGAATACCCTGAATAGTCTGCTAATGATGCGATAATAATTTATATGTTTTTGCTCAATTCATTTGCAGAACATATCAGCCGAGGTGAAATTCAGCTATGTGTCTAGCACAGTGGTGGGCATGGTCCGCCTGATGGCCAGCAATGCGAGCGAATTTGATGTAGATAGCGATGTGGATGACGGTGTCGAAGGTCTCGAGGCGGTTTCCGGGGCGCCAATTCAAATTCTGTCTTCGAATTCATATTCGCCCTTTGATGTGGTTATAACAATCTTTGGCTTCAACCAGACCGTGTTGAATGTGAATCCCGCCCTGCTGCTTAATCGCGACACCATGTTCGAGGGCGAGCTGAAGCCCTATGATGATTTCGATGAGTTCGACGAGGCAACGGAGACATATGACTATGCTCAACGGGACGATCTGCTGATGGATATCGACAAGGAGGAGCAGCGAACCGATAAGCCCACCTCTAGCGACGATTTTGAGTTCCAGGATAAGATCATAGAGATCGGACAACGACAAGAGGGTAATTAGCGAATGTTGTACATATAATTGAGGTTTAAATTGAATTGAGTTTAAAAGGGAATATTGATGTCTTGCAATTGAAATAACTATATAACTATAACTATTTCTGAGTTATATAATCCGAAATGCAATAGGAGAATTAATGAGTTAAACTGGAAAACATCCGCTGCTGTGAGCATGCATTAATGTTTTGATAATTTGTACACCCAGCAGTTCAGTTTAGTTTTGATAAATATCGACATTCAAAAATAGATTTTTGATATTTTCACGCTTTCGATAAATATCGATTTCCAGTTCCGACTTCTTACCACATCTTGTCTGTCATAGTCAAGTTTTTTTTTCAAAATATCGATAATATTTCAAATATTATACACTTCCCACCCCCCCATAAAGAAAACTTTAACTTGTTATTTTAGGTGACGATCTGATATATGAAACGTATCAAACATCGGCGGATGTGTCGCAGAATGAGACGAATCACACGGTTGTTTTCTACTACATCGACAGCAATTTAATCACCTATGTCAAGTTTGTCATCTTTGATGTGAGTTGCAGTTAAACCCATTTGATAAGCCAATTCAACTAGTTCAATTCTCAGCACTTTACGTATAAGGAAGCCACCGCCGAGGAGTATATGGCGCCCGTGGTCGAGTACAGTCATTATTCGCCGTTCACACTAAAGGCCACCATTATGAACTTTAACAGCAGTTCGTTGTTTGTGCAAATGTTTCTTTATGGCTATCGGGGCATCGATAAGGCACCGAAAAGCTACAAACCCTACCTGGATAAGCCACACACCGAACTGGAGAGTCGTGGGCCGTTTCTGACGCCGCTGCAGCGCATGCAGCTGCTGCTGCTGACGGGTCGTTCGACCACGGGATCGCCGACGGACCAGGATTCATCAGAGATCTCCGAGGAAGATGGAATCGTGCATGAAATGCGACCCGAGGAAATGTTGTTCCAGAAGAATCCCGAGTCGAGTGTACCGAATGCGGTGCTCGAGAAGCAGCGGGCGTTGCCACAGCGTCTTTACGCGATGTTGGGCCTAATGTTGTTTGCAGTGGCATAGATGACCTTTGACCCGCTCTTAAAGAGAGGTGTATGGGTTAGTTAGTTAAACCTTTGAAAATAAAAAGCTTTAAATGGGTAGCGTATTTAAGATCATATTCCTCATATTGTAATATTTAATCAAATAAACCAATTGGCTTGAGCCAAGTTAACCGTCTTAAGTACAAGCCACACCCGCACACCACAAACACACACACACACACGCACCCCACACTCGATGACAAACAAATTGAAAAGGCTGCGGCTAAACTGGGTCATGGCATTCGCTTCGACATCGCGACTTCCTCCCTTGACCCTCAGTGGCTCCTTCTCTCTCGCTTTTACTCTTGGCAAATTATCTGCGCCGACGGCGGTGGTTGATTTGGTAACGCAAACAAAACGAAAAGGAAAAACAAGTAAGAAGGCTGCAGTCGGGCGTTACCAACTGCGTTATACTCGTTCACGTTCTTAATATTTATTGTTATTTTTGGAAGATTTCGGTTTTTTGTAATTTGTGTGGATGACGTTAGCTTTAAAACTGTGCGAGATTTCGATTTCTCCGATTTGCCCGTACCCGCAAATCGGAGTGATGCGGGTGGTCTTTTCTGATGTTTGGAGTAGCGTTCCAGTAAAATATATCCCAAATTTTGTGACTCCAACTTTAAGTATATATACAAAGTTTCAAATGCCTATCTTCAAAAGCACCGTTGCGTTCATCCTGACGGACAATCGGACAGCATGACGAATATTGCACAAACCCAATATACTAGTTTCACTTCGCGAACGAGTATAAAAAATGCTGCTGACGTGTGTACACACACACACACCCACTAATACACACACACTTACATAAGTTGCTGCTTCTTCGCCGAGCGACAGTTGTCCGGCTCTGGCGACTGTTTATTTGCTGTACCTCGTACTCTCCGCTGCGACACTATGCCCCTCTCCAGTTGCTGTCAGTTACATGTAGAAAAGTTCTAAAGCCTCTTCTTGTTCTTCCACTTCTGCTTTGGTACAAAATTAACTCACAGACTGCGAAATGTGCCTCTGCTGTGAAGGCCATCATCATGTCCAGAACGACCACAAGGCAATCACAGATGCCTTCGCAGAACTATTTCAACACAGGACTTTTTCAACATGCAGTGCCACCCCCTCATCCTACCCTTAACCACTGCCGCTCCTAAACATATATAAGTCCTGTGCACACTGTATGTTATAGCGTTTTGTTTCATGTCATTTACAGGCAAGCAGAGCAGAAATAAAACAAGCAACATTGCTTTTTTTGGGTATTGGTATTGACAGACACCCTGTCAGTGGTCTATTGAAAACTTATGTTTCTTTAAAGAATCAAATCTTTTTATGTTAAAATATGAAATATTTTTATTATTTTTATATTTTATTTTATTATTCATATAAGTTTTTCATATTATATATTGATTGCACTAACAATAAGTAAAAAATTATAAAACAATAATAAGAAATATATATCAAATAGGATATATATATATATATAAGAATGCATATACATATATAAAAACAATTACGAAGTCTTTCTCAAAGGAAAGCTAAATTTTTATATATTTAGATACATTTAAAGAAAAGTTTTCCAATGTATTCCGTGGACTGTTTAAGTTTCTGCACCAGGTAAAAAGGAAGAAACCGCAAACCACAAGCCAATGAAGCAGCCATCAAGTTCTGGTACTGCTGATTGCTCCAGCTGTTCCTTTGGCACAGGACACGAATATAAACGTTATAAAATGCAGATGATGTGCTGCCTGCCAGCATGTCTGCCAGGCAAAAGGCAAAACATGAATTCCACAAAACGCCAGTAAAAATGCAGCAGAAAAATGTTCCAACCATGAAGCAGATGTGAGCCAATATCGGGCAAAATACTTAAAGAAACCGGGGGGTACCTGCGCCACGGGAGTAACATATATCCGTATTTATGTTTAATTCAAAACAGAAATTTGTAAAATTTAACAAATTTGGCAGCACTTGCCGCAGTTCCCAGAAGACAAAAAAAACGAAAAAAAAACCAAGAAAATTCTTTGGAAAGAAAAGGGGGGAGGCGCCGCTGGCGGCAGCTTGGGCCAAATTGAAAATTTCTTTTTATGCGTGCCGCAAACAGTTTTTTTGTGCAGACATATAGAATACAGGCATTATGTATGTGCCTGCGTGTGTATGTGTGTGTCTGTAGCTTTAGGGCGTGGCATTGGCATTGTAAACAACAACGGATAAGCAGCGCACAAGTGTCATCCACAACCATGTCCCCCTGCCAGAGTCCCTGCCCTGGCAACGGCTGATTGTCAGTGGGCGCCCACTCACAAGAAATGGGAGGTGTTGGTAGCATCAAGGGCAAGGCAAAGGGGTGACGTGTGCTTTTGTCAATAACTTAATAACTTAAAATATGGTTTAATGCTCACGTAACAACATTTTGCCACTTGGCCCAAGTGTGAAAGGCTTGGCGAAACGACAACCGACAGCTGACAACCGACCGCCGTCGACGTCAGCGGCTGAGAACCGTGAACCAAGGGCTAAGGGCGAAAAACTTGAGGGTTTGACGGTTCGAGACTTGAGCAGGGTGTTTTAAGGTAGGCATTGGTTTTTATACCCTAACCATGGTAACGATGTCATATTTTTTTTATTAATAGCAGCAGACATACTTACAAAAAAATATATTTAAAGGTTAATTTAAAAGAACTAAATACCTTCACCGCTCAATATTTCAACTACTGATAAATTCGAAATACAAATTATTATTAAATATAAATTTTTTGTTGTGCATTTGCATTTGTACTTAATAGGGCATACTTGGTGTTCATTTATATATGCTCGTGTATTTAAGTTGCTTTCCTAATTATCAAGTGATCTCTGTACAAATTTATCATGAGCCTAAATATACATTGTAAAAGCACCTTCCACATTTAACTCCACTTCGTCAAAACTGAATCGATTTTCATAATTGCTGGCGTTTTCATCATATTTTCTTCTCTGCATTTGTATCTAAAAATGATGCATTCTAGAAAATTATTTTTATTGTTTGGTATATTTTTAGAGTACTAGTCCCTTCTCACTTATTTTTGAAAAAGAAAATTCTTGCATTAATTCTCCATCTAAAATGAATACATTTTGAACAAAAAAAATTGTAAATCTAAAATTTGGAAATTAATTTTGAATTTAATTTTAATTGTATTTGTAGGTGAACAACTAGCTGGTAATTAATTAAAAATTGGGTTTCTATTATTTTACAAAATTCCAGAGCAAAAAAAGTCACACATAATTTAATATGTGATGCTTTCAATTGTACGATGCCACAACATCGCGGGAAGATCAAATATTTATAAAGAAATATTTGCGCACTCTCCAAACCTATTTTAAAAATTATACATTTTATTAGGTATCTTTATTTGTATATATTATATTTGTTTAATGTTTTTAGTGTAAACAGTTTTCCAACGTGGAAAAAGCTCATTATCTTTTTTTGTTCTGCTTTTTATCTTTTTGCTCATGGCCAAGGGCAGAGAGTAGGCAACCTATATGCTACGTGCTGATGACGACTGGCATACCACATATGGTATACGAGTGTGTGTGAGTGTGTGCTATATAAGTGTGTGCCTTGCCCGCTGGCGTTGTGCACGTGTTCACCTTTTGATCCTTTTTCAAGCCAGCCCAGAAATTGTAATTATTGATTTTTTTGTTGGTTTCTTTTTTTGTTATCCACTTAATTTTGGGTTGCGTCGCTTAGTTTATTTGCACATTCGCATTTAAAATAATTAGAAAAAAAATGTATTTGGCGCACTTGTTCGTAAATTGCGTACATGTATTTGCCATTACCGCAATTCGTTTTTTGGAGGGCAGTCGCTTCAGTGCATCCTTTCTTAAATCTGGGCATGCTGCATAATTCATATAATGCTCATTGTCGATGTGCCGCCTTTGTGTACGACGAGACGAGGCGGGGCCAACTCATTAGCGTACCGCATTGACAATGCCTGGGGGGGAAGTGGGGGACATGCAGGGTCACTGGGTTCAAGGGGTATGGTGTGTTGTGGCGGGAAGGAGGTGAGGGGGATTGCTATATAGGGAGCACATGTCTGTGCAAGTTTTTCATTGCATGTGTCTGTTCCACAGGCTTTGCATTTGCATTTTATTAAATTTCAAAAGCTCTTCGCACATTTGCAAACACGTTCCCGCACCACCCCTCTTTATCCACTTGCCCTGTTCACCTGAGCGCCATTGTTGAAGGTAGGTCTAACTGAAGAGGCAGGGGTGGGGTAGGTGGAGCAGCTGGCTGCGCGCATTGCATATTTATGCACTTAATAACGCATTTTAGCATGCTCAAGTGCAACTCATCTTTTGTTACAACGCGTACAGAGAGACAGAGAAAGAGACAGTGGAAGAGACAGTGACAGAGACGGCGAAAGAGACAGCGATACAAAATGGATGCACAGCAACAGCTCTGCAAATGGTTTTCACATGTCCCTGCTGCTGTTGCTGCTGCTGCCCGGCGTTGACAAATGGAGCATGAGTTACATGTTATGTCAGTTGCCAGGCACATGCATCCGTCTCAAGCCCAACCTCCTCCCTTCCCCGTCCAGCACATTTTCCCCAATTCCCAATCCAATCCACATGACGTTATGCTCTGCCTGTCAAAGAGGAAAACTTTTCTGTCGGTCACGTGGCGGATGCGTAATGCACAAAAGGTACAAAAAATGGAACCAAAAATGCATGCATATGTACGTAAGTAAAGTATCAAAGCAATTACCAGCGGCAAAAGAATGCAAGTTAAGAAGCTTATGGCATGGCAACAAATGGTAAAAAGAAAATAAAAGAAATGCTAAAGGAAACAAATGTTAAAACAGAGTGAAAAGTAAAATAAATATGTCCACAGGCATTAGAAAATAATCCAGTAATTTTTTTTAAATAAATAAATGCACAAAAAGTAGTTTATTGAAAACGAAAACGGAAAAAAGGAAAACGAAAGCGATGGGAAGAAAGACAGAGAGAGCAATTGCGTACTTTACTCGGCCCCACTATAGAAACTAAATCCTTGTTTCTTTTTTTTGACTTTGGGGGGAGGTATCCAAAATCCGGTATCAAAATCTGCTTCTGCTTTACACAAACATAAATCACTAATTTGTTACCTCTAGCTCTAATAATCTTTGAGAGGTTGAAATCATTTTTTATAGATATTAATGAAACGCACCAAATTATCGAGAATATAGCTTATAGCTTTTGTAGTTTCCGAGATCGCTGCGTTTATACAGACGGACGGACAGACGGACATGGCTAAATCAACTCAGCTTGTTGTCCTGATCAAGTACATATATACTTTATGGGCTCGAAGATATCTCCTTCTGCCTGTTACATACATTTGCAAAAAACCATTATACCCTACCATTTTCAGGGTATAAAGAGAGTGAGAAAGAAATAAGTATATAGAACAAGTGTTCTAATCAAAAGAGCTATCGTCACAGGATACAAAACAATAGAAGCATAAATACCCAGGGAGCTATTCAGTTGGGAGTAAATATTCAATACAACGTAAATTTTCAATCAATCTAATGAAAAATATTTTTTATAATGAAAAAAGCAACGGAAGAAGAAAATCAACAATATTATCGAACGAACAGCATTTGTTCAACGAAAAACGAGAAGTGAATTTTCATAAAAAACTTAAGATTGGTCACATACATAATTGATTGATTTGGCGTGCAACAATTGAATATGGGCGGGCATTGTGGCGTTTGTGGCCATGTAGCAGGCAGGCAATGTGGCATGTGACAAGTGGCAAGTGCCAAGCGCAAAAACCGCACACAACAAACAGCAACAACAAGGCGCTTCGGGCTGCAGCCAAAGCTAACAAACAAAATGCTGGGTAAACCAATCAATGACACAACTGAAAGCCACAGCGTTAGCCAAGTGGAAAGAGCGAGCAGACTCTAGCAAAATTGAACTGGCCAACTCAGTCTGTGTATTTGTTTGACTGGGCTGTTTACAGAAAACTACACTGTGTTGTACTGGGTGGCAGAATAAAGCCAAATGCAAACTGAATGAATGTCCGGTCAAACGATTGGCTTAAATGGTAATGTAACAATGCAAAGACAAAGAGAGCAAGCACATGCAAGAAGAAAGAAAGCGAGAGGGAGCACTAAATACACCTCACAAGTATCCAAGACTCTTGCCGAATCTTAATTGAATCTGTCAGGGGCAGGCAAAGTGGTTGTGTACCAAAAGACGTGACCATAAATCTGCTGGCCGTAAACTGGAATTCAGTCAACTTTATTTTTAGCTAAGAAAACAATTAAAAAGTTTTCAATTTACTGGCAGCAGCGAAATTGGCACTTGTAATCGGCACCTGTTCAACAAGCCGAAAACAAAACCCTTCGGGCGTCATGTTTAAATCAGCTTATGCGTGGCAACCGGAAATCGCAATGGAGAAGAGAGGTTTTCTGTTCACGTAACACATTTATAACGCGTGAGCTGTGCTGAGCCGTATGAGGGGGTGTGTGTGTGTGTGTGTTTGTGTGGGTGTGTGCTTGCAGATGAGTGTGGTGTGCACAACTTTTGTTCAGGGTTGTTAAACGGAAAAAACTTTTGCTTTAAAACAAGCAATAGTCATAAAGTTTATAAGCCTTGCCAAAGCACGGCTATGAGACACCACGCATTATAGAAAAAGATGAGTCGCTATAAAAACAAAGCTTATCCATTGACCAGTATTTTAAGAATCGATATTTTAAAGAATTACCATTTTGCTATCGATAATATTATTAATTACCGGTGCATCGATAACATTAATTACATATTTTATTTACATTTTTTAGAGTTCAAAGAACCTTTAATATTAAGAACAATAGCCTGAACTTCTATCGATATGTGAATAAAATATCATAAATGTAAATAATTGCAACAAAGTTCAGTCAAATGTCAATATATATTTAAAGCTTTGCTAATATGAAAGTTGGAACATTTTTATTAACGGCAATCGAGTGTTTTCGAAATGAATTGAAATCCGTACAGATATCGATATATTATAAATCATTTTTAGATAAACTTATCGTTGTATGAAACAAAATTAGGCACTTATTCCATATACGTGCAAGTCATATATCACTTTTATTGGTTAAGCCACAGGGTATATGCAGCTCATTACGAATATAATAAACGTAGAGACGAAAACAAAGGTAACAGAAACAGCAACAACAACAGCTGCTCGGCATTTTTATGGTCGTTGCGAAATTAAATGAAAACACGCGCAATGAAACAAACATAAATAACGCGCCAGCCACGCCCCTTCAGTGCCGCCCGTCTCCCCAGCCACGCACAGCTGAACAAAAGTACCGTAAAATATGCGGCAAAACGTAAAGAAACGAAATGGAATGAAACAAAATGCAAAGAAATGAATTGCCGCCAGCATAAGCACAGTCTAGTGAACATAATTAGGAGCACAAACTAAGAGGAATTGGCCCGGTGGTTAGCCAATCCCCCTCTCCCCGCCCTGACTCATCCTCCATCCTTGCTCCAGTCTGGTCCATGGCCTGGTCAGTGACCAGCACTCAGCTGTCATTTGCGGGTCGTGCAGCGCGTTCAGATTGAATGGGGCTAAGAACACGATTATTTTTTACGGTGCGTAATTAAAACGGTGTAAATAGGAATGAGAGGGACTAAAAGAGATAGGTAAAGAGAGACAGAGAGAGGCAGTGGTAGATAGGGAGAGTTGAACAGTCAACGTAAGCAGAAGTACTTATTAATGATGCTTAGCGTTTGGGGCCAGAGCTTTTGCCTAATGAAGCTACAACTAAGTCGGCTAAGACGATACCCGTCCCAGAACTTCATCAACAGTTTCCAACAGTTAATTACGCTAAGCGATGCCAGGCATTTCAGCATCCACTTCAGCTAAGATGTTGGCTTTTTTGCTGTTGTTCTTGTTGTCGTATTTTGCCTTGCGCACGGCTTAGTTGACGGCTTTGGCAATTTATTTTCCCTATTAAAAGTTGACATCAGCAGTTCGGAAAATCTGAAATCTAAAATATAAGCAAGAAAATCGTAGCATACTTTTGAGCTCGCCATAAATATGCAAAATCCATTACATGGAATTGGCTTAGGAAACAGCGAACACTCACTCACTCACATCTAACATACACACACAAATAAGCCACTCACACAATTCGCTTTGGGCTTTAAACTATGAATTTATGAATTTAATGTGCTAGCAGACGACATAAATTGATTGACTAGCAGACACCCAGTGTGTCTGTATTCATATATAAATTATAAATAAACAACAGATTAATATATATATCGATAGTCATGACAATACCTCAAAGTTTATACTTGTCTAAAGTATGGCTAAGCATTGTTTTTTTGTAGTTTTAGAAACTATTATTTGCAGAAAAATGTCAGATAAGGGAAAAGTATATGAAAATAACAAAAATTCTGCGAATTGTAACTGTGCAAGCAACCAATATAACTCATTCAACTCTTATACAGTGTATCGGCATTGAAATTCGGTTTTTAGACGCATTGAGGCATTTGCATAATAATCATGCAGTCAGTGACAATAGCATTATGCAATGCTACAGTTGCTTGATTTTGATTTTGGGACAACCCACACATAAATACTTATATACGTATACAAATCTATATATGGAATCGAATTTCGTTTTACGATTTCATTTTGGGGTATGCCAGTAAATGTGAACGCGTTTCAGTTTGTTGTGTCAATTTATGTATATGGAAATGCCGCGACAGTTCGAGTCGCTTCCAACCCCAAGCAAGCAGCAGACGGGCGTGTGGGCGGTGTCCGATTTCTTCGAGGTAAGGGGGTTCATGTGTGCAGAGTGTTCACTGTGCACTTGACTTGAGGCTGACAGTCAAACGCTGTCTATTGTGCCCGGCAGTTTGATTGCCATGGCGACAGACAGGGACTTTAAGGAGCACCATTTTATGATCGCCTCCTGACACTTGGGCTCTGATGACACAGCAAACACACACACAAAGACATTCATACAGACAGACAAGCAATCAGTCGGCAATAGTTCAAGTTGAAATCTCCAGCCATGAAAAAGGGCCTGTAAAAACGTTATGACGGCCAGGACCAAGTCCAGCCATCAAAATAAATATATCATAAGTTCAACGAATACTTTGATGTAATGCATGCGTTAAGGGAATATTTAAAAAGGGAGAGTCCTTTCAGGAAAAAAACATGAGTAAGAAAGCGAGACGCAGGCAAAGCTTTCTGCTGAGATGATTTATGTGAAAGCCAAGTCACAGCTCCCAGCGGCTTCGAACATTTACCGAATTGAAAGCGTCAGCGTCAACTGCTTAACACCAGGCCCAAAGACGTGGTTATTAAGAGTCATTGAATTGGTAAATGCTAGAATATGGTATACCCTATATGAAATTCTTTTAAATTATTGGCGTAACTAAATTCTATTAAACAATTTGTATTTCAAAAATATATAAAAATTTACACGATCGATTCATACTTTCTATGATTCTATCTTGCTTAACAGTGAATAAAAATATCTATATTTTTCAAAGCATTAGTATGAGTAGAACGAAGACCACTTTACTCCCCCGAACGTTTGAGATCGGTTCTCGTATTAAGGGATGTAAGCACAAAACAAGGCGTCAAAATCCCTTTTTATCTTGTTCAAAAATCATTGCTTAAGCCACAAGCCAAAAACTCTTTAATGCTTGCGAAACCAATTTTGTTTTTTTTAGATTTTCCAAATGAAGTTTTCTTAAACATCATCGAAAACAAGTTTGAAGCTGGTTTAATGAATCCAAAGATGTTTCAGATTAGAATTTCTGACCATGTTTTAAGTGGGTGACATTTTCCAATAGGGAATCTTAAACTGAAGCCGCTGAAAATACGTAGCCACCATGTTTTCACATTGTAATCAATTTATTGATTAATTGTATTGTCAAAACAACCATATATCAAATATCACATTTCTAGCCCAAATACTTTAAAATCTAGTTTGTTGTAGTAAAATATTAGTCAAAAATGATTGCCTGCTAAGTATCTTAATAGCTTATAGGGTATAAAACAGAAGCTTATCGTGTGTAAATTGTTGCAAAGATAAAATGAGAAAAAGAAACAGAAAGCGCCATGCACTTGGCAGTGGGCAATGGGGAATGGAAATGGAATTGGAATTGGTAGTGAAAATACGAAATGCGAATGGAAATGAGAATGAGGTTGGGATTGTGAATGAGAACAAGAATCGACACGCGCAAACCCTGACACGTGCCCTTAACCGCATAAAGAAAACACACACACACACACGCCTTCAATTCACACACGCACGCACACACATTGAAGTGCTGAAAATGAAATTGAAAACTGTTAAATAAATCGCTAGCAAGTGCTGCTCCTCTGAGCTCCTCATAGAGCGAAAACAGAGCATTTGCTCAGACGAATGGGCAAACTGAATGAGAAACAGACAGATGGATAGACACAGTCACCGATAGGCAAGGGGTAAAGAGGATAAAGCGGTGAGCGCGATTGTGGCAGGTGTGACTGTGAGCTAAGAGCAGCACTTGGGGCGCCCACTCAACTTTAATTTGGTGCCGCAAGACACAGGATACAGTTGAGAGGGGTCTGGATACTGGAGCCCAGATCTAGGGCCCAGTTGGAGACGCAGACGCATTGAACGTGATTGGATTTTTATATTCAATATAAAAAGGATTATATGCCATTTGTGTTGTTGCAGCCACTGTAAGTTCATAATAATTGGAAAAGTTAAGACCCCCAGACAACTTCAAACTTAATGCTCTACCTATTCCCCACCGCCACACCCTTCCCACTCACTCTCTCCCTCTTTTATATAAAATCAATTTTAAGCCCGCACAAACCGCACACGTTGGCGCCCTAAGAATAGAAATTCCTGGAAAGGGACGTGTGTCCTGCACTTCCGGTTGGCGATTGTGTGCGCAGCCATTGCGACGAGCATTGTACAAAAATGAAAACACTTGAGAAGTGCCGCAAATAAACTCATGCGACAAAAAAAATAAAGCCCCGAAAAAACCGTGTGATATGAAAGCAGGATCAATACAAAATGAAATCTGACAAAGTTTGACAAACTGAAGTAAAGTTCTCACAATTTTCTACACGCATTGGCAACCATTGCGAAAACTGAAATCGATTTTGGGGTACCGATATGCGACATCGTCGCAAAATCTAAAATAGAAATCAATATATGTGAAAATTACAGTTTGCTCCTCTGAATCGATATTTATAATTTAAGTATAGTTGGTTTTTGTAATAACTATAACTCTCAGAATAGACTTTAATGCCTTAAGTCCGAACGGACTTTTGAATCGAAAAAAATTTAAAGCATGCTTTTCAAATCCAAGCTTTAAATCTAATTTATCGATTTCCGGGAAAATTGAGATTTTTGTCGTTAACTAATACAAATTTAAAGAATAAATTTATAATAATTATAATAAATTTTATACAGACAGATAGATGGTATCGATAAATTTCGACATCGACGCGACTCATGATGACAAATAAGAGTATATATGGGATTTTATTTAGATTTGATAAGTAGCAAATAGTAATAGAAATAGCTCTCACAACCTCTCTCGTTAAAGGCCGACCTGCAACTTCGTTCGCTATTCTTAGCACGATTTTTCTCTTGTCCTCTGCTTCTCGTCGGATTTGCGGATTTGCAGACATGCGAATTTGCCTTCGCTTTAACTTTACTGGTTGTTGTTCAGGGATCTTTTTTATGCTAATATTGTGCTCAAAATAAATTACATATAGACAGACCTCGCATTAAGCAGCAAGTATATTTCAAGTACAAAAAGTACTTGTCGGTATTTTTAAATTAAATCAAGAATTTTTTTCTTTTCAATGCAATAATAACAATTGATTAAGATACCAAAATATTATTTCTTATTTATTTTAACACTAATCAAGAGTACTTTTTGGAAGTTTTAAGTGCTCGCTCTCGAGAGTATACGAATTTATTACTGCGTCTCTAAGTGTAAGCCCCATTTTAAATGTATTGTCACGCTCATGTGCTATGACCAACGGCTGACCGCTAGCTTATTCCCCGTGCTCACATGTCCCCCCTTCTGTACGAACTCGTCTAATGGTTTCGGCCCTGTTAACAGTGGCCGGCAGCAATTTAAAGTGCTCGACAGTTTAATGGATATTGTCAGTATTTATTGTATTAATATTGGAAAGGATGGCGCAAATTAACTGGCCCCAGTCGTTAGGCACTCGGCCCTAATAGCTTATGACGAAAGCAAACGTTCGGCCATTAAAATAAATGGACTTACCTCGGGTATATCATCTGGCACCTTTCCCATCCAGGAGAGCGAGAGAATTGTGCAGTCGCATTTTGTGTTGATGTTGCGTTCAAAGTGTAAATGCATTTTACGAGTTCGAGCGCCGTTTCCGCTTCCGCCTCTGACCCGCTAGAACAATGAAGCCAACTGCTTGGTTCTTGTGGTTGTGGCGTCTTCGTAGCTGCTTCTGTTTCTCTCTCTTTCCCTCTCTCTCTCTCTTCCTCGCTCTGCTGTTAATTTACGCCACGCACATGTTGCTAGATAAAAGTAAAGAATGAGGCGAGGTTTATTATCGTTTAGTTAACATGCCAATAACTAATTTATAATAAAAGCCAATGCCATGGAAGCTGCCTTATCAGCGAGCTCCAGACCGGGTCGCACGCTTGTGTGTCTATGTGTAGGTGTGTGTGTATGTTTGGTGTTGGTGTTTGTTCTGGCATATGCTATAAGGGGTTGACAAATTGCAGCACGCAGCAAACACAATTTTGAAGCACACTTTCAGGACACGACCAGCGCACGCTAATTGGATATCAGTGGTAAGTAGAAAAAGTTGCCCCCAGACAGCCGAAGCAGCAAAAGCTGTGCATGTCCTATCTAGCAATTGCTAAAGTAAGGACAAAGCACACACACACACACACAAAGCGATGAAAGTTGAAATCATAAAACTCCTAGAATTCATTATTAGGCGGTGGGCTTGTTCTATCCATCAATAAAGTATTATAAATTCGTAAAAAAACGCATTACAAGAACCCGTTAATTATACATTCCTCTATTTGTTATTGGTTAGGCAAACCAGTCCCTTAGCTTGAACTTCTTAATTAATCTTAAAATTAAGCACAGGTCTGTTTTTCCTTTTTTTCTTTTTTGTTGCAGCCAATATATATTTCAGAGCTAGCCAGATCAATTCCCTATATCATAGAGCTATATTATAAACATATGTATATTTAAAATACCTTTTTCTATGAATAACTTTTTTGTTCTTGTAAAATGTATATACTATGTGATTATATATTTATATATATATATACTGTGAGCTTTGACTAACTAACATCATAAAGAAAATTTTAACATATAAATATACTTTTTGTCTTTTTCAGACAAGAAGAGTATCGGGTTTTCTGCACTTCAAAGATAAATATTGTTTTTTCCTTTAATTTAAGCAAAAAGTTATCAAACGTAGCTCTCACCCATTCTGTTTCTCTCTCAATCTACCCATCTCCCCGACAGTTTCTCCCTCTATTTCTCTCATCCACTGTCTATCACTTAGTACGACAATGTTTCAAAATATGCTTGAATAATTGATAAGCTGCTGTTGGTCCTGCTGTTGTTGATGCTGTTACTTTTGCTGTTTCTCTTGTCTGGCTTTTAGTCCTCGTGTGTCTGTGTGTCTGTGTGGGTGTGTGTTCGTGAGTGTAAGTGTGTGTTGCCTTGTGCCCCTGGCACCGCATACACTTCAATTATGTCGTGCGCTTTGTCTGATTGAATTTGTCATATGATATATACAATTTTTGATTGCGTATACGCCTGGGGGTGCTGCAGCTACGCATCCCCTTTTACCCCTATTGACATCAGTCAGCAAGCCTAATGACAATTGGATATGTTGACAGCAGCCGTGGGAGATGCAAACAACTTTTCCTGTTGCTCATTGGCTAAAATGTTGTTCCAGCTTAAATATTGATAAAAAGCCAACTAGTGTTGTTGGGCACCCTCTTTGAATTAAATTTCAATTATAAGGCAAGTACATTTGTCCGCCAAGATTCCCCATCTCCCCTCTGCTTGTCTAAGCGTCAACCAAGACAAACCAAAGCGACGCGAATTCTACGAATGATTGCACATATGCCACGAGTCATATATTGTACGTGTTATTTTAGCCACTTTTATACACAGGCAGCACACATACAAAAAAACACACGTCAGCTCTTAGTACACACACACTGCTTTTAAATTGCAAAAACTGACACTGTTTTCTCGCCTTAACCCCTTCCCTTGCTGTCTAACACTTGAGCTGCGGTTCAGGGCTGTTCTAATGCATAAAACCTGGCAAAATTCATGAGCGCCGTCGGAAAAGCTGTCGAAGTGTCAAGCAGACGAAAACTATGAAACACTTTTCACTTGCTACGTCCAAATTGCTGCAGGTATGCGGCTGTACATAAAATGTGCATTTAACCAGCAACAAAAACTACCAACAGAAACAACAAATTCCACGAACCAAATACCAACAGCAAGATTGAACCGACCTTGTCCTTGGCTCTTTGACTTTCCAAGAAAATGTGTCAAAAATAGTTTCGAGTTTAATACAGTGACAACGGACAGCTAACTTGAGCGAGCGTATGCAATTGCCGGACCATTTTTTTGAAGCACAAACTCTTTGCTCTTTTTACTCTTCCAATAAAATTCACTATGTTGGAGGTTAACTATGTTCAAAGTTAACCTTTTTGTTTTTAGGTTGGATTTTTTAAAATTCTAAGAAAATCTTTATTGGAAAATTTGAAAAGGCAAAATATCCTTGAAACAATCAACAATTTGTAGCTTTTTAACTGAAATACGCATTTCTTATTACATACATAAAATAACGAAAAAATAGGAAAAGTGTAAATGCATATAAATAAAATGTTTAAAAAAGTGTGGAAAACTGCGACATTTAAAGTGATTGTGTTGTTTGTTTGGATGTACAAGTGTACTCACTGTTTTGCGCGACGTTTTAAAGCAGGCAATAAAAAATGTTTTACCGCCGCGCTCAAAAGTAGGCAACACATTTTTCCACGGCCTTTCCATTAAAAGTTAATAATGTGGAAGCACTGTCGCACACACACAATTAAAACGCACACATGAACAAGTGCATAATCCTGTAGATTAAAGGCAAGCAAAGTTTCACATTAGTTTTACTTTCCTTAACGCTCCCTATCTCCCTTCTATTCTTTTCTCTGTTGCAATTAAACTGCCAAAATGGGATTAAGCATACGCCCCCATGTACATACATAGCACGCGATTAAAGGGCTTATGTTGTTGTTGTTGCTGCTCTTGTTGTTGTTATTATTATTTCATTCTATTTTTGGGCGCGTGCTTTATGTCAACTGCGTTCAATGTCGTTGCCTTTGTGTAGGGCCTAGTAAAAAGCCACGTTAAGCGTTTTCATTGGCGGGTTTTAGGTCCTCAGCATTTTTATGCGATACGCATGTTTATACCCTGCCTCTATTGACTGCTTGAGTATGTACAATCCATCACTCAATCAAATTTTTAATACATTTTCGGTTTATTAATATTTCAAAATAAATTAAAAATTTTTCAATTAAAAATAAATGTATCTCGATTTGTACTAATAATATCGATAGAAAATATATAAATATATATTGTATATATATAAATATATGTATTGTCGGTAAGCATACTTATTTTTATTTCATTGTTTTACTTTAATTTACTATGGGCTTTTTTATGTTCGTAAAAAAATTTCAAAATTTAGAATTGCAAATTTATATGTTCAATCGATTGTGGGTATCACAATTAGTATAAAAAACAACATTAAATATGATTCTGGAGAGGTAAATTTTTGGGTCAAAACTCAAAGATTTTCATGTTTGATGGCATTTTTGCCATGATTTGTCTTATAGATTGATTCTGCATTTTAAAAATATGCATTATTGAAAAAAAATTGTTTTTTTTTCAAAAGTTAATATGCGAAAGCATAATGATATCAATTAGAATTTCTTTTTTGAATGAGTACGAAATGAATATGAGTTAATATGAGTTATCATTTCACTGCGGAATTCCAAAAGAATAAACGTTTCTGTAATTTTGTACTTAATTCATTTAAATAAAAAAGTCAACAATGTCAGCTTCTTTAAATCAAATAAAAGAAATTTAAAAACTCTTTTTATTTGGCAAACCAAGAGCTTTTCATATTTACCACGAAAACAAGTTCTCTGAAATTGGAAATTTAATATTGGTATCAAATTTAAAACCACTTCTAGGAACAAGAAAAAAATTATCTTGAAGTTAAAACCATAATAATGCAAATGTAGTATCGTGGCTTAAAACTGGGCACATAAATTCGTTTCTGATTTATTTTGTATTTATCGCATCTAATGTGTGCGAGGCATTAAATATACAGCGTGGCTTATCAGCTCAATGAAAAAAGGTCTCCACTCTTAATATTAATTGTTGCCTAGGTGCGATTAAATTTTAATGCATTTTGATTATTCTGCATGGCGTGACTTTTTTTATTTTTCATCACGAGCCTAGATATTTGGTTTTTGTTGTTGTTATTGTTATTGTTGATGATGATGACAACATGTCAAGCGAGACATGTCGAGAAATGTCCTTGGGCTGCTTTAAACTAGTTCAGCTCTGCGTAATGAAAATGCAGTCATGCATAACATAACATGGGGCCCAGGCAACAGCAACAACAACAACTTTGTGGAGCATTTCATGTGCGTTGTTGCTATTGTTGGTTGCATGTTGCTACAGAATTCTAAGATGCCAGGCACCTCGACAAAAATCTAACCCTTGTACTGTCTCACTCGCACTCCTTCCTAGTACACCCCCCGACTCCACCCTCGTCCTGCCTTTTGTGGTCTCAAGTTGCGCCTTTGCGCATAATTATCTTAACTTTTGCTCTGGTTGTTGTTGCTGCTGTTTGAGGCGGCGGGCCGCTCAAAGAAGTTCAAAGCGCAGCCGAACTGGCCTGAAAATGGCCCCAAGTGCTAATTTACAATCGCTTGAAGTACGTTTACATTTAGTTCTTGTTTCATGTTGTAGTTGAACTTTCAGGCTTTCATTAGCCACACGCTAGCAAACTCAAAAAAAAAAGACGTGGCTATATAGTGAAGTCTCTAATAACGGAAAGCTCACACGTAGTCGGCACGGCGTTGAGCGAAAATTGTTTGAAACTATTTTTATACACGGAGTTTAAAAACTCAGCGGACAAGAGAGAGATAGAGAGAGAGGAGGCGAATAAGAGAGAGCGAGAGATAGAGAAAAAGAGGGACAGTGAGTGAAAGGGTAAGAGTGCAAAAAAGGAAGAGAGAAGTTTTAACGAAAAAGAAAGAGAGATTGCAAACGAGAGAGTAAATGATAAACAAAACACAACTTTTCAAAGATAACTTATTTAAAAGTTACTCATAGACACATTACTGAAAACACCGAGGGTCTGCAGGCATTACTTGAGTTCATGAGAATCGCGTGGAGTATTCTAAAGTGCCTTGCTAGATAATTAGCATAAAGCCGCAAAACCATAGACAACAATTTCTGTTTATAAGAATCGATCGATTTACATTGAAATATTATACAAAAGATTATTTATTATAAAAAAGTTACCATCGATTCATCGATGTTTAGATTTTTATAACATCACTAGCGTACACAAAAGAAAACCAACTAAAACAACAAGTAAAAAGCAAAAGAATAACTAAATGCGTTGCATGCATTTAATTGGCGCACTTGAAGTTGAAACTAGCCAATGGCCAAACAGCTCGGCTGACAGAAATTCCCAAAGAACAAGGGAAAGCAATAAAGTTTTGCATAAATGACGAAATAAATGACAGCAAAGCAAAACAACTCTGACAAATACAACAACAACAACAACTAGAGGCGAGGGGTAGAGTTGTGGTGTTGTTGTTGTGCGTCCTTTGTTCCTTCAGGGTTTTCAGCGCGGGTTTTGGCTGGGTATTTAGTGTGTGTGTGTGTGTGTATGTGTGCATGTGTGTGTGTTTGTTGGGTACGTTAAATACGTTGTGCACTGAGCTTTGCGGCCCAAGCGCACTGGGAAATATAAAAGCTGACGGGCTGCCCGCTGTTGTTGTTGTTGTTATTGTTGTTGGTGCTGGCTCTTGTTTATTGACTTTATGCGTGGGCGGCGGTCGCAATGGTGGTGGTGTCGTATAATTTGTTTCTACTTTAACAAAAACCCACCCCGTGCCCCATGCCCCATGCTCCATGTCACAATGCCGCAAGTTGGAAAATTGTGCGCCTCAACGGCGCTAACAACACACACAAATAAACACGATTGCGTCTCGATGTTGTCGTTGTTACGCTCTAGAATACCCTGTTATCCGTTACATGGATTACGAGCTTTATATGTGCATAAAAACTATGTTTTCGCAAAAATAGAAACAAAAGAAAGCCAAAAAAAAACTGTTTTTATTCGATTTGGAACCTGAAGATTCGTAGACATTATACGAAAATAATATATAAAAATTATTATTATTATCATTATTATATTTGATTGAATTTTATGGAAAATTAAAGTTATTAAAAATGTTGTAAAGGAATATAAGAATATAGCTTTATTAAGTGTTTTAGTTAAATAATTTTTTACAGGGTAGCACAAAGTTAAGCAAATTCTATAATTTGGGATTGTCTCTGTGGGGCACGTTTCTTGACAAATACAACAAAAATAAACAAAGTTTTCTTTTTACATTATTCAATCCTGTTTTTTTTTTGTTATTCCGTCCGTTATGCGAAAATAACCAAAATGGCCAACAACAACAAACAAAACAACAACTTTGACGCCGCTTATTGCCATTGGCAAAAATATTGGCAAAACATTTGCTACTAACCATAAGAGGATGGTGCGGAACGGTGCGGTGTAGTGCGGTGGAGGCTATGCCCACACATTGCACTTGAACTTGCCACAGAAACCGCCAAACAACGTCGCGTCGTCCTCCGCGACGCAACTCAAATTATATAATGCACAAAAAAAAAAACAAAAAAAAACCAACACAAAACGCAAGCAACATAGAAAATAAATAAAACAAATGTAACGACCTTCAGAGCAGGCAACAACAACGCAACAAATTTAAAAATAATTTCTCAAAGAGAACGCGGAAAGCAACGGTATCAAGAGCAAGAAATGGCGGCCATGCGTCGGCGTTGGCGTTCGCGTCGCAGTCAGCGCCATTGAAATTATGCAAAGTAAAGAATTTGCCGGACGCAGCAGCGTATGTGTCTGTGTCTGTGTGCGTGTGTGTGTGTATGCAAATTACTATTTGACATCTGACCATACCACACGCCCACTACTAACCGCATGTTAAATGCCGCTTGAACGCATTTTTTTTCGTACAATAGTGGCACGCATTAAAATTGCAGCCATATTTGCTATTGTTGTTGTTTTTGTTGTTGTCGTTACGTGCCTTTTTATAGACTTATTTGGCCCCCAGTCTTTTATGTTTGATTACGCATACAAAAAGAAAGGGCAAGGCAAGGCATGACAATCGATTTATATTAAGTTTAATCAAAAAAAAAAAACGTGATTCGCTTTTTTCACGTCTACGCTTGGATCATTTGAAAAGTCAGCGAAAAGCTAAGCAAACTCAACAAATACTGATAAAACCATAAAAACAAAGGCAATCAAAAAAATGTGAGTAAGAACTTTTTTCTGGGAATAGCAAACAACAACAGCATGTATAGACATTCGTTATGTCTGTCTGTCTGCTGTGGGCAAATCCACCACCCAAAATTCAAAGTAAGCTGCATTGTAGCAAAATTCCGCAACTCACCTGCGCTCCGACGGCGACTGCGACTCCTTTGCTGTGCTGCCTCTGCTGCTGCTGCTGTTATTGTGAATCGAATTATCGTTTTACAGCACTTAATTTTGTGTTGTTTTTGGCAATTGTTAAAGCTAATGTTCTAATACCGCTATATATTTGTATGTGTTTATGCCCTTTTTTTTGAATTACACACGCACGCTCACTCACACACACACACTGGCACGCACATGCAGCGGCACAGACGCGATTTAACCGTTAACAATGGGCACAAGGACGAGCAGCGCACACATCGAGTTCCGAGCAGCGACTGTTGTAGGGCCGCTCTGTAGCGGAATATAAATGTAAAGGAAAATCAGCTACGAGACGCGTTGAGAGCGCCTGCGCCGTGCGCCAGCCATTTCTTATCACTGTAACTGAAACTGTCAAACTAACGGAATTTACGCGCTTTTGTGTACGTTTCTTAAATTGTGGCTTATTGATTTTTTTTGTTGTTTTTCTTTCGACTTACTCACAATGATGTGCTAAAAAGTGTATATAAAGGGTAGGCGCGGTTTACTGGCGTGTGTTTTTTGCCTACATAGCACGTGCACCACGAACGTGAAGCTATAAAAAAGTTCACTTTCAGTCAGCAATTGCCGCTAATTACACAAAATGTCGTTGCAGTCTCTTTGCGTACGCAACTCGACTGCGTTTGTAACGCTCGCCAGGGCTGCACTGCACGAGCGAAACGATTCGCTAAACTGGTTCATTGAGAAATGCTGCAAACCTGGCCACGGTGTTCTGTTGATGTCACACAAATGTTGGCAAAATTGTTATGCATTTGAAAACATTTTAAATTTTCGATTTAAGACAGCAGTTTGCTAATATAGAATTACTAATACAAATTGTGCAAACTGGTTTCGATATTGAATTTGCTATACTATAACGATTGAACTAATTCAACGAAGCAATAATATCGAAATTTGTGGAATGCATTTGAAAGGCATTGAAATGTTTACACATTTATCAACACTAATAACGTCAGATTTGCAACTACTGGCGCTAATTACATTTAAATTTAAGTAGCCATTGAAATCAAATAAATAAACACATATTAAACGCAGCAGCTCTCCAAGTGACGCTGTAGAAATTTCTTTTCTTTTATTGAATTAAAAAAAACGGCCTTTCTATATGATGAAATCCCGGAAGTAGCCAAAAAAGTCAATAATGTAATACCTCAAAAGTAATTAATTTGATCTTCTTTTTGAAGAAGACATATAATTTATTTTAAGGGCCGGCTCAACTTATGGAATCTTTATTGGAGCGTAACCCAACACTTTATTTAGTCGAAAAACAGAGTTGCTTGAGAACATCTATTTTACATTACTAATCACTCACAGTATGACTTGTTTGAAATAGTAACATTTTAGCGGTTCAGTAACCGCTTCTGCTGCTACACACTTGTCGATAGACATGCCTAATGACATTGCCAGTGCTGTAGGTGGCGTATATTTATCCCTTATCGGTAAAGCCAGTGTTGCAGATGACGCATATTTTAGAGCCACATTTATCGACAAGCTTCCACAATCAATCGTCGATAGTCTTACAACTTCTATCGTCTAGTACATATTGTTTTTGCTCCGAGTTGGTTTTATTACAACTGTTTTCCTTTCATATTTGCCATCAGGTTGTGCAATTTGTGTGTGTGTTCCTTTGGTGTTTCCATTTCTTGTGTGTTTGTTTTGACGTTGCGTTGCGTTTCAATTGTGCAATACGCAGTTCACAATGCGAGCGCTGCGAAAATCGAAAAAGTCGCATTCGTGTGTGTGAAAATTCAATACAAATAGCAAAAGCAGGCGACAAAAGCAGCAGAAAAAGTGAAAAATGTGCTTGGTGGAGCATGCAGAAAATAAGCACAAGCTCTTCTCGTCCGCAAACACGCTAAAGCAACAACAGCAACCACAACAACAACCAACAACGCGCTCCTCCGCACACACATCCTGCTCAAACACAAACAACACTGGCGTCCTCCAACAACAACAGCAGCAGCAGCTTTGTGACAGCATAACGCCCACATTCAACGCCAAATATCGGCGAAAATGTTTGCTGCTGCTGTCGCTGTTGCTCTTCCATGGCTGCTTCGGCGGCCTGCGCAGCGCCAGCGCCAGCGCCTACAACTGCAGCACGCATCCGTGCCAGAATGATGGCCAGTGCCTCGACGGGCAGTGCATCTGCGCCGATGGCTGGCAGGGACCCGCCTGCCAGTTCTGTGGCGGTAAAGTGCGGTAAGTGTCTATCTTCCCCAGTCTCACGCCCTCTCTCGCGCATCTAGCCAATTTAGTTATCGTTGTCGCCGTATGATTCATGGCAATAACAACAAGAGTATGTGTGCGATAGTCGACTCAGCGATACCCTTTTCAACTGTAGCAAAGTAAATTGGTATAAATTTATATTCATATGCACATAAGCAAAGAAGTGTGCTCTAGTCGGGCGTGCACAACTAGAAGGTACTCTGTCTTTTAATTGAGAATTTTGAACCTTTATATCAAATGAATGGTCTTAAAATTAAGGTTTAAATTCGATACTTATTAATATCGATATAACTTTAATTAGTGTATACTAGCAGAAATATATAATGATCGATAAAATTCATATAAACTGTGTATTATTCAATTTTGAGATCATCATTAGTTTTTATGACTTTAAATTCGCTTTGCTCTGACTTTTAAATATTTAACTAACAAAGCCAATATACCCCATCTTTTTGGGCATTTGCAACGGGTAGAGTGTATAAGAAGCACAGCACAAATCAACGCTGAAATGTATTATTCAATCAGCTTTGCACTCTTTCTGTGGCCGATTTGTGTCAGGCAACGGTTTAGTTTGAGCTGCTGTCCATTCTCGTTAGACGGGTTCTCTTATTTCTCTTTCTTGTTGTTTGTTTTTGTTGCTTTGTTCTGTTCTGCGCTTTTTCCATATTTTCATTCTTGCCGTTAAACTGTGTGCTTTCTACGCGCTTACGCTCAATTCTGACGCACTCTTTCCTCTTCCTTTCTATCTCTGACTCTTCTTCCTTTTCCAATTGGACTACTTTAATTACCTGTCGTTTGACTTTAATGTTATTTGCCAACTGCAAAACCAACTAAAGCGCACCCAAGCACAACTCAACTTTTATTCTAATCACAATTTCTGCCAGGCGCAAATCGTAAAGTCCATAAGACGTAATGTTTATGTTTTTTCAACGGGTATTTACTCAACGCGAACTCGATAAGGGCATTCTCTATCTTGACAAGTAACTTATTTAATTTTATAACCGGAGACCGCTGCCAACCACTCGAGTGACTCGCTTTTCATATAGATGCGTTGTAGTTTTTATACCCTTGCTAGAGGTATAACCATTCCATCACGAAATCTATTATTATTATTTTTTTTAAGTATGTACACTGATTGATTACAAACCAAAAATTTTTGTATAGTTAGAAACATTAAAAGTCCTGTTTTATAAAATAATAATAATAATAATAATAATAATAATGGATATACTCTACTAACATAAATATTTAAAAGCTAAATGTAAAACAAATTTCTTATTTTGAAAATTATTTTATTTGTAATACAATGAATTTATCGATTTTCATTTCTGAGCAAATAATTTGATCACGAAATGTGTAAAGAATAATGCGAAAATAATTTTTTGTTTTGCAAGATATCCAACGGTAATATATGAGCAAAATATCTCCAACATACATCTACTATATCAAACGTTTTGAAGGGTATCTTCGACACCCTGTAATTAATTTTCTTTAATTTTATATTCTGTTGCCATTTCTACCTTCCTTTTTTGTGCAATATATTTTTGTATATTGTTACTACCTTATCAAATTGGTTTGTTTGTTTTTTGTGTAGCATAAAGTATTATAAAGAAGTTCTGCAGTTAGAAGAAGTGTGACTATATTTGGCTGGATATTAACTGGCAAGTTCTTGAATAACGGTTGTGGTTAACATTCGCCAAGTTTGCGTTGCTTTTTTTGCTTCATTCTCTGTATTGACCGATTGCCAGTGTTACGATATGAGCGCGAGAAACTTGCTACATACATATGCTAATATGCCCCATTTGTCCAGGCTTATCAGCAGCGAAAGGCATACGCTTATCACGTTTTCGCCTTACCCCGGCAACCTGTCAACACGTTAACTGCACCTGTCTCTATCTGATCGCTTTACAATACCCCATTTGAATGGAGCTTAACATTGGAATAGACACAATCTCTTGCCATATAATACATATACAAAGAACTTGAACTCGTTTTTCAGTCAGTTAGGCTTTTGGGGAAGATCTAGGTTAGCAAGAATTGGGCCATTTTGATCGCTTGAAGATCCGCAAAAGTCGCAACAACTATATAATGCTTGTCAATATAATTTTTAAGCCCTCGTAAAGGTTATTTATTTCTACTATTTAAAAATAACTTTTTTTACAATGCAAGTATTTTTTTATTGTTTACTATTATATTCAGGTAATTTATTACTTTGCAAATAAAAAATATATATAATGAAACTAGCCAATTGTATAATTTTGTTAATAAGAAGAAAGTAAACTAAGTAAAGTAAAGAAATCCACATACTCAGATTTCTCTGACTTCTCTTGCATATCACTTAGTATGCGCTTGTATTAGTTGCGAATTATAAGCGCACACAAGGTATGCGTTCTATATTCTATGCGTGTGGATATTTTTCCTCTTGGTTTGCTTTTTGATTTTTTTTAAAACACGTGTACGAAAAGTACTTTTTACGCTTAATTTAAAAACAAAAGAAATTTTGAGTGAGTTCCAAAAAATGTATTCTGTCAATTTGGGGGTACTCAAATTCGATTTTAAGGTACAAAACGATACGCTTTCTGTAATTAAATTTAGAAGGGCCTTTCGTTTTGAGATAAATAAGTAAGATAAGTACGACTGCTGTTTTTTATTACTCAGAGATAATATGTCTGCGCAATCGAACGGGATAAGAAGCATTAAATCAACACGATATTCAATATATATACATATATAGTATGCATAGCTTACGTGATTTTATTATGAAGTTACTTAACTACTAAAATATATCTGATTTTCATATCATAAAAGTTAGTTGAATGGATAAACAAAATACGAATCCAAAAGGAAACACACTTTTCACAATAATTCTTTGCTAATAATTCATTTAAGCTGCATTTAATTAAAGGCAGTTTCATGACATAAAAAAATATCATAATCGATACATTAATATGTTCATAGGTATCCATTAAGTTGCGTCTTTAATGTTTAAAAATCACTCGTAGAAGAAGAAGACAGAGTAAAGCATTAGTTTTCTATTGAGTTATCTTCTCCATGTAAACTAATGTATATTTAGTTGCCTTTGCTCTTAACGGCCAGTGTCTGTTAATTGTTTTCATGTTAAAAAAATAAACAACAGCTAAGTGCGCATCTTGTGCTATACATATATATATATATCTGTATGTATATACATATCGATATGTTAGTTGAGGCAAATTAAAAGAAAGTTATTTTTAAACGGATACGAGCGAAGCGTCGTGACGGGCTAAGAGAAGGACGCACGGACGGACGGACGGACGGACGGACTGGCCACTACAATGGCGATAACAAAGAGCGTTGCAACGACAGCATTTGCAGTGCTTCTGCTGCTGCACATTCTCCACGTTTCACGTACCTCATTGCGCATTCCGCGCAGCTCCCTCATGCCACATGCGAACAGATTCTCATTGTGTGTGCTTCAATTGAATGAAGCTTGCATTTGCGTTGGCTGGTAAATTCAATTATCTTGACACCAGCAGCATCTAGCCCGCAATTTGCATATGGAATTGTTAGCCTGAATTGAATTGCATCAGAAAGCCAACGAAATTCGACTTATTACAGCGCATTTTCTCACTTTTCCGCATCTCCATTTTACAGCATGTACCACCCCATGGGCACCATACACGACGGCTGGGGCAACTATTCGGTGAGCGTCAAGTGCAGTTGGCTAATTGATGCACATCATCTGCACTGGGGACGCCGTCACAGCTCGAATCCGTCGCGTGCCGCCAATATTCGTATACATCTGCGCGACTTTGCCACCGAATGCGGCTGGGATCATTTGTATATATACGATGGCGATAGCGTCGATTCGCCCCTTCTCGCAGTCTTCAGGTGAGTGTTTTGACAGCTACCTTAGATGAAACTATTACCTAATCTACCGTCCTCTTCAATTGCGCTTGCAGTGGTCTCATGTATCGGGGCAACTTTTCCATACGCCGTGTGCCTCAGGTCGTCGCGAGATCGGGCACAGCGCTGCTCCATTTCTTCAGCGATGATGCATACAACATGTCCGGCTTCAACCTGACGTACAAAATGAACGGTTGTCCCTCGGATAGCGATGGTAAGTTGACAAGGGAGAGGGTGAAGTGCAAAAGGAATCACATGGGATTAGATGGTGCTTTATTGAATAATCAAAAAAGCTGTATTAACTTCCGAGAAGTTGCATTCGAAATTGATGTAAAATTAAAAATCTTTAAATAAATCCCACAAAAATAAAATAAATAAATATTTATAAATAAAATAAATAAATATTTAAAATGAACTTTGATAGGCAAACAAGAAAAATAATTTTCTCTAAAGGTCAGCGTAAAATTCCAAGATTACAAGTTTAATAATTACTAAAAGTCTTTTCTTTAAGTAATAGTTAATTAAGTTACCTAAATAACTAAAATATCAAACTGAAATAGATAATAAATATACTATAATGAAGAAAATGTTTTCTATAAAGAAAGCTGTGATTGTAATTTAATTACTTACCGTTAGTATTGCAAGGTATTAGCTTATTAATATTATTCGATATATATTTAATTTATTCTATTTTTAAGAATTTATCTAAGTAGTCCCAGTAATTGTCGACATTTTTGTTTGATATTGCAATTTAAATGTATAGCATGAAAGTTGATAGATCGTGTTGTGCATCTTTTTTAAAGGTGACATTAGATTCAAATATTTTTTTATACTCGGTCACGAAGTGAATCTAGTATATTGGGTTTGTGCAAGTCCGTCATGCTGCCCGTCCAGATGAACGCAACTTTTTTCGGCACTATTGAAGATAGAGACTTGAAACTTTGGATGTATACTTAAAGTTATTCTCTTCAGTCAAAAGGTTAAGAATTTTTTGTGCCACGCCCACTGAGAGTTTGGCAATTCGATAACATATCGATACACCTCAATCACAAGTAGATAAAAGGTGAATATTTCCCACAATTTTAAAGATAGAGCCACCAAATTTGGGTTGTGACGCCCACTAGAATTGCGAATTTTTGTTTTTAATCGATTGTGTTAATCATAATTACTATAAAAATCAACATTTAACCCGATTCTGAGGGGGTCAAATTTTCTGTCAAAATTCATGCCAAAATTGGTAAAAATTTTGACAAGTAAAGCTCTCGAATCTATAGCTCCCATACTTCAAACTTCCATAACTTTGTCAAAACTAAACCGATTTTCATGTTTGATGGCATTTTGGTCATGTTTTGTCATCTAGATTAG
>SCDS01000554.1:10931-42628 GCA_004149465.1 Drosophila nigromelanica
GCTAATTAAACTTTGGCATAATATAAATTATATTTACAAACCATAAAACATATTCTTTTAATTATGTATGCATTAGCATTATTCGCACTTTCAGATGCAGTTACTTCCTTGCACTTAAATTAAATCCACATTTAATTAAATGATTCAAACAACGGTTAAGCTCATTAATGCTTTTAAACACACACTCATATCGCTATTTATGCTTTATTTATGTATAAAAATAATTATAATAAGCAACAACAAAGCAGAAAGAAAACAAAAACTATGCAAGAATTAAAACGGAAATGGTTTTAATGCAATAATATTTATTTGTTCAATTGAAGGTTACATTAATCTAAGTACACAGCAACAAAAGGCGGCCAACAAACAAAGCTCACAACAACTACGATATGCTCTATAATTAAAAATTTAATTTTAAACAAAATAAACAAAATTTTACAAGTTTTTGATAAAGTTAAATATTTGGTTTTTTTTTAAATTCGTCGCTTAAAATTAATTAAAATTTAAGTGCAGATAGAAAAATATAAAAGTTTTGTATATACTTAAATATAATATATATATATAGATCGCTTATTCGAATTTAGCTTCAATATATATTATATTATATTATATAATATTTTATACAATGCATTTATTTATGTATATCTGATGTCATCTTTGTTTGCTGATAATTAGCTTAGTATTTTTCCACTCACTAATGATAAGAACAAATATTAAATTAAACAAAATTTTCGTAGACGAAAATCGACCGTCACATATTTACCAATTAATTAGCAGTATAATTGGCAGATCTGGCGAAATAAAAGTGTGTTGTGCACTTTCTAAAAATTAATCAAAAACAAATACATATATATGTCTATATAATATAATACACAAAAAAAAAAAAAAAAAAAAAAAATAAACCTACCACAATTTAAAAATAACCAACAACAAGCCCCAAGCTCAAGTTGAAACTCAAACTCGATTCCATTCAAGTGCGAGGTGCTACGAACCCATTTGAGAGCGGGACCGACAGACAGACAAATGCCATTGTCCTTGGGCAGCGCCGCAAACGGTGCTAATTAAAACATTAAATGCGTGGAGAACTAGCGAATTGTAACTAAATAAATAAAATATAACAAGTAGGCGCGCACTAGTCGCCGCTGCACGACTAGCAGATGCCCTGTATTTAACTGTTTTTAAAATTTAAAAAAAATGTTTTCATTTTTAGGGTGATTTTCTGTCACCAATTTCAAGCTAACCTTATATAAAACGGTTTTTAAATTTAGTTTTAAATATTTCCTTTAATTATTCTTTTTTTTAATTTTGGATGAGGAGATTATCTTTTTATGTAATGTAAAAGATATCAAATAAGTTTATATTTCTTAAACACTTATTTTAACGGCTTAGAAGGATATGGATCCATTTAATTTCATATTGTATATAAATTCTTATAAATATAAATTTTTTAAATGTTCGAAAATTTCAATTTACCTTTACTTTATATCACTGATATATCAAAATCTACATACCATATTTTATTACCATATATGCTAAGTCTCCTAGAATATTGATCGATAATTATCGATTATCTATATTTCTCAATTATCGAAAACATATATTTACCAATGATCAAAAATCTAAATTTTTTTTATTTATTTGTTTTTAATTTTAAGCAAACTTGATCTGTTTAAACCATATACTTACATATATAAGAACTTTTATTGCACATTTCTCTGAGATCGGCTAGTTTAAGCAGATAGAAAAGTGTTAATTTATATATATACTCATTTGCTTACACTGATCTAGAATATATTTATGTACTTTATGTTGTTTAAAATGCCTCTTCTTGCCTGTTACATAGACTCGATCAACTACTATATGCCCCCTTTTAGCTATTTTAAATAGACACGTTTAAAAGAGCTTAACCGAAACCCGTTAAAACTTGATTTTTAGTCGCGCTTAACGACTTTCGCACTTGTAATCAGAATGCAAACATGTTTTAAATACAGCTAAAGGTGCCGTTTAATATCAAATAACTTACACGAATATATATATATGCATATACATATATGGCAAATCAGACTAATTATGCAAACTGAACAACACAGTTCTGAAACTGGAGCTGCTTCTTCTTCTTAACGTATTACCCAAAAATTATAAAATCCATTTGGGATTTTCTTGCAATTTTGTTGTGGAAGTTGTGAGTCAATCGACTTTGGACAGCTGCGATTTCGTTTCGTTGCGTTTGTTTTATTTTTGGGGGTTAAACCCCCCTCCAGATTCATATGAGAGTATTATGAATGGTCATTTGGTTGCTCTTCTTTTTGTGTTTTTTTGTTTTTTTAATTTGGCATTGTATTTGGATGAGTCACGTGTTGTGTGTGGGGGAGCGTCCGCGGCGATCTTTATAAATATAATCAAACGGGGCGAAGGAGCCATCGACACGAGCTAATCGAGAAGATCAAACAACGTTTAGGATGAGGACCCGGACCGGTTTGCCAGCTGGTTGAATGCAACAGCTGTTTCAACTTTCGCTGCCGGCATTGCCATTTCTTGTTCTTAACGACAAGTGTGTGTGTGTGTGTGTGTGTGTGCAGCTAACGATTGCTAACCGAAGCTCGGCTTCGCTTTGGGCTGATATAAAAACGGCATCCGGCGCGCGTGCTCAGCTCAGTTGCAGAACATTAACGGAAACGCGCGCGCGTGCGCCGAGAGCACAAATCAAAAAAAAACAAAAAAACAGGCAGCTTTAATCAAAGCCAAGTGAATTTTATTTTCGTAAGAGCTAAAATACGGCTAGTGACATAGTTTACAGCAAGGTCAACAGCAACAACAACAGCTAAATAACATGGAAGGTCAGGCCAAGCAAGCATACTTCGTCAATGAAGCATATAAACACGAAGAGCAGCCCCATGGAGCGGGCGGAGGAGGAGGTGGCGGAGGGGGAGGAGTTGGTGGTGGTGGTGGCACCGTCGATAATTTACCACGACGTCGCAGCGGTGGCAACAACAAGGAGCTAAATTTGGATTTGGCTGGCCAAAAGGCCAAAGAGCTGGCCAACACGCCCACAGCGCCCACCATGGATTTCGATGACATTTTACCGCTAATTGGCGAATTCGGACGGTATCAGAAGATATTGTTTCTGCTCATGATACCGTTCTCGTTTTTTGTGGCCTTTGTCTACTTCTCGCAAATCTTTCTCACGCTCATTCCGGAGCAGCATTGGTGCCATGTGCCCGAGCTGGATGCACTCGATGTGGAAGCCAGGTGAGCCAACTTTCCAAAAAAAAAATACAGTTCTCAAATTCTGAAGCTTTTGTGAGTCATGGGAACTGGCGGGTTTTCCCGTCTCTTGCGGCTAAAACGAAGCTGCAGCTGCAGCTGGCCACATTTGACATGGCTTAAAAGCAAACTTGTTATCCGGTTAGTTAGTTTATTGAGCTGTTTACCAGTTTTCCAGCCGGCAGATAATTGGAATGTTCAATTAGAAACGTACACTCATCATTTATTATTTTTTATGCCATTTTTATGCTGATTTTGTGCGCATAATTTATGGTTTATTGTCATGTTAATCGATTTTCGACATTTATGTCTTAATTGTTTACAGTGGCTAAAAATATATAAAAGCATCCGTTTGGTCGATTTACATAATCTCTAGGAAATATATTTTTTGATATGAAAAGTTCTATCTATATAGATTCAGGGTCAGTTTGATATGTTATATATTCAGAAAAATAATTGAGTAGCAGTCGAAATTTGAGGCATACAAATATGACCTTGAATATTGGTTTAAATAGAACGGAAGTCTTTAAAATATAATAATATAATTTACTTTTCAAATACAGTGAACACATTTTAACTAAATCACAAAACAAAAGTTGCCAAAATAAGCTCAAAGCTTTTTAAGCTGACAAACTAATTTTATTTCAAAAATGTTTTTTAACCCGAAATTTATGTGTTTTACATTCAAATGCAAAATTTTAAATTCTTATACTTTTTGAGCTTATTTCCTAATAGCAATCGCATAAATTCTATAATAAATGTGTTTTCAATTTAAAAACAAATGAATTCAAAATCAATTTTGAAATGTGTATTCAAGTAAGATTTTTTAAAAAAGTTTAAAATACCGCTGATTTTTGAAGTCATTTTAGAATATTTCAAAACAAGATGTAACATAAAATTTTAAGCAGAATATAAAAAGAAAGAAAAAATTACATCCCATTCATATTAAAAGAAAGAAAAAAATGACAACGAATTCATATTAGAATTTAAAAATATGTATTTATGTATGCGTATATTTGACATATCAGTGTATAATTTATTGTATAGAATTTATGCGTGTTATTGTAATTTTTAAAGCTTCTCACCTGCCTCTCACCTGTTCATGCTTTTAATATTACGCTTAAGGTGAAGCAGTAAATGTTGCTCTAGCTAAAATGAAGCATTAATTCCAAATATTTCAATGTTTGCCTTTGCCTTTCTCTGCAATTCTCAATTATGCGAGCCGGAAACAGTTGGGCTATTTGCAAAATTTGAGTTATGCGTTTCCGTAAAATGAAAAACAAAAACAAATACTCTCACAAAAGGCACTTTTGATCGATCAGTTCAAAATCCGTTTGATCGACAACGCCTTGAAGTCGACAGGTTTGCCCCCATTGTAGCGTATCAGAATTAAAAAATAATAAAAAAAAATAATTCACAGCCAGCAAAAAAATATTTGTAATCATTCAAAGAGGCCAAATTAATAATAACTTGTTTGCAGCGCCAAAACGATTATCGATCTAAAATCAAAACTAAATGAAAACCCAAAACCGAAAAACGAAAACGAAAACGAAACAAATTCGAGTGTGTTCTGATCAAAGTCATTAACTCGTCTAAGTGCTGTTGGGGTTTAGAATGCCGCTTAACCTTGCCTCATGATTGGTTTCGTGTTGCTTTTTTTTTATATTTTTTTTTTGAGTCAGGTGTCTGCTTAATAAGGCAAAGAGAACCTTACGAACGGGCACCTCATTGGGGAGTGGTCAACACAGGGGAGGGGGAAGTAGTGGGGGGAAGGGTAGCTGGGCAAATTTAAAGTAGCCAGTGCCTGTGGCAGTGGCAGCGGTTGCAGTTAGATAAGCAGCCAGCAGCAGCAGCCCAGGCAATAATTAGCGCAGCAGCAGCGACGCCGACGTCGACGTCGACGCACAGGTGAAATAATCGGTGTAGCAGCAACAACAACTGCAAATAAGTATTAACAACTTACTAACTAACTAACTGAATGAATGACTGACTGACTGACTGACTGACTAACTGAACTGACTAATGTTGTGTGGCGACGCCAAACACGAGCCATAAATTTTCCAAATCAAAAAAAATAAATGAGAGAGAAACAAATTTATTTAAAACCAAAACCGAAACTTGAATACACTTTAAAAAAAAAGTCATTTACAACTCTCATTAATAAACCAGCAAAAATTTTTCTTCAGTTTTATAAATATCGAATTTAAATATAACAATTAGGCTAACTTAAAATACGTCTTAATTAGGCATTATTTATGTTTTAATTTTATTTGGTAGCACTATAAATCACATTAATAGCGTCAAAATTTGTTATAATTTGTTATTTTAAATTCACATTAATTTTTTTTTTAATTTTTAGTCATGTCTAGGGTTTACTTAAAGCTATCATTAATTTATCATTTATAATTTTGTTAATATTGTTGCTCAATCGTAGCTTTTTTTTAATTATATAAATTTTATATGTAAACATGAGACGTACCTGAAAAGAATTGAATTAAGAATTTTAAATATATTTTTTAATTTTATCTTTTTATTGAAAAGTACAAAGTATTTATATATTTATATAAAAAGAAAACGTAAGTTATAAAAATGTTGTATTTGCAACAATTTGTAATAACCAACAGCAATACTTAAAGCCAATTAAATACCACTTAATTCAACAAAAAAGAAACTTTTAACAAAAACTGATTAAATTAACAAACAAAATACATATAACAATTTGTCGCTATTTATGTATGAATTTTTAATTATTTTTTCTAAAGAAAACAAGAAACTATAACATAAATATGTGTTTAATTTTATTTATTTTTTTTGTAACAGTAATTTTATTTAATGTGTTTCATGACCTTGTTGCCTTGGTGTCAAATTATAAAATTATGTTTATTTCAATTGCAATTTATTTAAACGCTTAACTTCTGGCAAATATTTATGAACTCTGCCTCTAAGGTCAAATATTATAAATTGCCCGTGCTGCTAAAATTATGTCAAGCATATACAAAAATATATTTCATACAAATGATTTGGAACTGGACAAGCCACACCTAAAATAAATTTAATTAAAAAAAAGTTAATTGTAAATTTCTCAACAACTTTTTTTGAGCTAACGTAATTATTTTTAAAATAATTGGGTTGATTCGATTAAAAAAATACAGTAAACACTTGAAACACTTCTTTATGTTATTTATATAATATAACAATAAAATAATATTAAAATTTAAAAATCTTCTCATTTAAATATAGAAATCTAATAAAATAAATCAAATAAACAATGAATAATTTTAATTCATAAAATATAGCTAAGCCGAAAATGGATTTTTGCACAAATTAAATTTCATTCAAAAGCCGAACATTTCAATTAACAAACAGCCACCGTATTTACATAAATAATAAATTAGGTGTTAAGTGATTTGTTGATGGAACGAAATGATGTCAAACAACTCGATAAGATATGTGTATATATATATTTAAAGTAAGCTGAACACTAATTAGTGTATGAACAATTTATTAAGCTTAAGTTTAAATAAATATAACAAAATACGCAGCTCAACTTTTCTATATAGTTGTGTATATCCGATAGTGGTATATTTCTTATAGTATATATTATTATAGTAGCTATAACCTTAGTCAAGTTTTATGGCATAGTGATGAGGTGATTTTTTTTTTGTTTTTGACTAGAGTAAATCAATAAATCAAATTATTGTGGCGTCATAAAATTGGCAATTAAACAAATAGCAAGGCATATGAACGCCCACTCCGACCCCGCCCCTTTGCCAGGCATTAAACACAGCTTGGCTATAATTTCAGACATGTGTAAATACACGATTCAAGCGCAGCGGATTTGCGTCAAGATCATGAGATAATTATGCTGCCAATGCTTGTTTTTTTTTTTCGGGCTGACTGTCTGAGAACGCAGACAATGCGCCGTTGACCCTGGCTGGGTTCATGACACCTGCGACAGCTTGCGACTAACCCAATTACCTTTCGTTTTTACCACATACAATACACAGATTGGCCCTCTCGATACCCATGGTGAACGGGGAGTACAACAATTGCTATATGTACGATGTCAACTATACGGAAGTGCTCGCCGCTGGCACCGTTATGGCGGATCCGAAGTGGCCCCGGGTTAAATGCCGCAACGGCTGGTCGTACAATTTTACGGAGATACCCTATTCGACGGTGGCCACCGAACAGAATTGGGTCTGCGATAATGCCGCCCTGCCCACCTACGCCCAGTCCATATTTTTTCTGGGCGCCATCGTTGGTGGATTATTATTTGGCTGGATTGCGGATCGTTTTGGCCGCATTCCGGCGCTGATCTGTTGCAATCTGATGGGCTTGGTTGCGGGCGTGGCGACCGCGTTCGTCAACAACTTCTGGCAGTTTGCCACAATGCGCTTCTTTGTGGGCTTCGCCTTCGACAACTGCTTCACCATGATGTACATACTGGGTAAGTGAAAGTACTTTTAAGTAAGTTTAACAACAGCTTAAACCCGCTGAAAATGATCTGCTGAAAATGATCTTATGTTATTTTGAAAAATTTGCATTTTTATAAATTCTTTTGGCTCGATCTTTAAAGAATTTTCTTTGGAAAACTGTCTACTAAATTTGATGATTCCAGCTCTAAAATTGTGAAAAGTATAAATTACATCATTTTGCCACGCCCCTAGTGGGCAAAGCTAAAAAATACTTGAGTGATCTTTAGAGGAGATCATAAGTATTCTGTTTGCAAAAATTTCACGTAACTAGCTTTAAAACTGAAAGAGATATATAGATTAAATTGAATTGTCACGCCCCCAAAATATTTAGATAAAGTCTAGCCTACAAATTTGTATGCGATCTTTAGAGGAGATAATCAGAAATCTGTTTTGTGTAAAAAAATTACTGTACAAAATAAATCTATAATCTATCTATAAATCGTATACAAAAAATGTTTGTGTGATCTTCAGAGGAGATCATCAGAAATCTATTTGCAATAATTTCAAATTTTTATGAGATCTTTAGAGGAGATAATCAGAAATCTGTTTCGTGTAAAAATATTACTGTACAAAATAAATCTATAATCATCTATAAATAGTAGACAAAAAATATGTCTGTGATCTTTACAGGAGATCGTCCGAAATATATTTTCAAAAATTACATGCTTTAAAACTGATAAAATTGATTGATTGAAATATTTAGTAATAATACATGGGTATATATACCAAGTGTTAAGACTCTAGTTACTTTTTTCACGCGTACAAGGAACCTGTTTTCAAAAATTGTTTCAAAAAATTACTGTATAAATTAAAGCTATAATCTATCTATAAATCGTAGACAAAAAATGTTTGTTTGATCTTTAAGGAAGATCATCCGTAAATTGTTTGCAAAAATTTCACCTAGCTAGCTTTAAAACTGAGAAAGAAAATTAGATAAAACTGATTGATTGCTATATTTAGAAACAATATATTTTATATATGGTATAATTGATATATTTAGTATATTAATGATATATTTAATAATAGTTTAGTATATATTAATTGATATATTTAGTATATTAATGATATATTTAATAATAGTTTAGTAAATATTCCAATTCAATTTGCCTTTTTCACCCCCACAATGAAATCTCGTTTTGGCCATTGCAGTGCTGGAGTACGTGGGTCCCAAATATCGGACGTTTGTGGCCAACATGTCGATAGCCATATTCTTTACGGCCGCCGCCTGTTTGCTGCCCTGGATAGCGTACTTTGTGGCCGACTGGAAGCTGCTGGCGATCATCACGTCGGCGCCGCTGTTGCTGGTGGTGCTGACGCCGCTGGTGGTGCCGGAGTCGGCGCGCTGGCTGGTCAGCCAGGGTCAGGTGGACAAGGCGATTGCCATATTGCGCCAGCTGGAGCGACGCAACGGCCGCCAGCTGTCGGAGCAGACGTATCGGACCTTCGGCGACAGCTGCCGTCGCATGCGGGACCAGGAGCAGGCCCAGAATGCCAGCTACTCGGTGCTGGATCTGTTCAAGTCGCCGCGGTTGCGTCGCACCACATTGCTGCTGATTGTCATTTGGATGGCCATTTCGCTGGTGTTCGATGGCCATGTGCGTAACGTGGGCTCCCTCGGTCTGGACATCTTCTTTACGTTCACGGTGGCCAGCTTCACGGAGCTGCCGGCGGACACGCTGCTGACCCTGACCCTGGATCGGTTCGGGCGCCGTTGGCTGGCCTGTGGCTCGATGGTGGCCAGCGGCATTTTCAGTCTGCTCGCGACGGTGGTGCCGGTGGGCGTCTACTCGGCCACGCTGGCCATTATGGGTCGCTTCTTCGTGAACATCAGCTACAACATTGGACTGCAGTATGCCGCCGAGATTCTGCCGACGGTGGTGCGCGCCCAGGGTGTCGCCTTCATCCACATCATGGGCTATGTGGCCAGCATAATTGCACCGTTTGTGGTGTATCTGGCCAATATATCGCCGGCACTGCCGCTGATCATTCTGGGGCTGCTGGGCATTCTGGGCGGCTTGTTGGCGCTGCTGTTGCCGGAGACACTGCATCACGATTTGCCGCAGACGCTGAACGATGGCGAAGAGTTTGGACGCGGTCAGAGCATCTGGGATTTCCCCTGTCTAGCCAAGCAGCTAGACGATGAGGATGCCTGCAATACGGATGTGGAGGAGGTGCGTTCGCAGGCCTTTGTGCGTGGCACCCAAACGGGCGCCTCCCTCACCGCGTCCACGCGCGGCGAACTCCGTTCGAGCATTTTGCGGCGTTCGGTGAAATCGCATAACTCGACCAAATTGTAGATAATACCTGTATAATTATTGTAGCCTTGCATTTTGCTCATAGTTTCGTTTAGTTGTAAGTGTTTTTATCCCGCCTTGTGATATTAATTATAAGTAATATCGTTGCCATTTGGCCCAATAAAACAAAAGTTCGAACAATTCAATTTTGAATTTTAACGTTCGTAGCTGGCGCCATCTGTTGCATTTGTAATACAAATTTTAGTTGACCGTTAATATAAGTACGACATTCACTCGGTAGATGGCGCCACTTTGTTTGCTTTTGAAATTGGGATAAATTTTATAGACATTGGATTACAAACAATTCAATTATTTGCTTTTATTTGCTTCTTATCATTGCATGCGGCTTACAATGAAACGCCAGTGCAAATATCCGATTGAACTACAAATAGAATTCGCACGAATTTGCGGCGTTATAAGAGAAACGCAGCGCGAATTCAAAGATAGTAAGAAATTTAAAGATGAAGGTGGCATCTGCTCTGGTGCTCCTCCTGGCGCTGCTGCTCGAAGGCGAAGGAACTGCGCTGTACGTGAGCAGCAGCAACAGCAGCAAGCTGCTGGCAGTGCTCAATGGCTCGGCTCCATCGCTGGAGGTGCTCCTGCGCATCGATGTGCTGTCTGGCGAAACTCCACAACTGACCACGCCCATTGATCCGACCAGATGCGATCTGCAGTCGATTATACGCGCCGAGGTGAAGGGTGATTGGGAGCGCGGACGTTTCGTGCTCCAGCTGGCCAGTCAGGCACGCACCCTGGAGCTGAAGCGCGCCATCTACGAGGCCCTGTGGCAGGAGCTGCAGCTAACCAGGCAAATCTACGATCCGTCAAAGGTGCTCCACTTCCACGATGAGCTCGAGCAGATGCCGGATGTGCCGCCGCCGCTGCTGCAGCGCGTCCAAGAGGCGTTCGTCGATCGCGGCGCACAGCTGCTCTCGGCACCGTTCCATACGCCCAGTAACTGTGCGGATTTCCCGCTGGTCAGCGCGCTGATGCAGCGCCTCACGCTCAGCACCCTGGACTATCTGCGCGACATACTCGAGGCGCTCTACGATGCGGTGCTGGCGCTGGAATCCACGCTCAGCGTCGCACAGCGTCTGGGCAACTTCAGCGCCAGCTTGACCCAGTTGACCCTGGCCAATCTGCAGCTGCTGCAGCGCACGGAGCTGCAGCTGGACACCGAAGCACTGGTGGCGGTGCAGCAGAATCTGCGCCAGCTGCTGGAGCAGCCGGACTTCGAGCGGGAGGTGGAGCACTCGTTGCGCCAGGAGGTGTACGCACAGCTGCCGCCGGATGAGCGCGTCCTGTACACCGCCCAGAAGGTGTGTCTGCGCAACGTGACCGACGACAATGCCTACATCTACGAGTGTCCACAGACCTATCTGATCTGCACCAGTGCACGCGACACCAAGAAGGCCGCCTTCCACGTGGAACGTGACCATGGCGGGCCCAACAACGCGCTCCAGTTCGCCTTCCACAGCCCCTATTGGCGCAGTCGATACATTCTCCTGGAGCCGAGCAACCACTCCACGGGCGCCATCGTGAAGAATGTCTACAGTCGCAACGCCATCAGCTGGTGGCACGTTGTCCGCGCCGCCGGCGGCGGTGTGGCCCTCTACGATGCGGCCACAGACAGTTCCGTGCTCTGCGGCGGCAATCCCCAGAGCTGGGATCACGAGGAGCAGCATGTCTACACACGCAGCGCCCTCGAGTTCGAGTCGTATCAGAGGGAGTGCGTCTGGAGCATCGAGGATTGCACTGATGTGGCCGGCATTATCCAAAAATAATTACTGAATTCGGACAGCTAAACCTATACATATATGTAAACAATTTATATCAGATATTTCGTCGTTTCAAATATTAAATAACCTTGCAGAAAGTTATAATAAATTCGAATCTATGTCGCAAAGCGGATTTTTTTTCCTCCAAAAACATCGATGTATCGATGTTAACAGCAACGATTTTTCAAGTGTTATCTCGATTATTTCTTTTTACGATACATCAATGTAGGTCGATCGCTTCTTATAAGTATCGGCCACTCGGGCATCGTTTTGCTAAGCCTGCAACGACAGCCGAAGATTAAATACCCTTGCAGACAAGTAACAGAACAATATATACGCAGAAATCATTAAAGAAAATATTTTCTGTAGTCTTACAGCTTCATGTTAATTTTCCAGCAGGGCAATTTGGGCCCCTCTATGCGATTCTCATGAATTCAAGTAAGGCCTGCAGAGTTTTGGTGGTCTCAGTAATTTGTGTGTGTGTTATTAAAAAGTTATATTTGTAAAGTTGTGTTTTTTGTATAGGTAAGTGACTCTCACTCTCTCGTTCTTTTCCTTCACTCTGTCTCTCTTGATTTTTTGCACTCTTATCCTTTCACTCTTACTCTTCTTCTCTTAGTCTCTCGCTCTTTTACTTCCTTTGGCTCTCTCATTTGCTGGCTCTCTCACTTTCTCTCTCTCTCTCTTAACTCTCTCTTGTTCTCTATCTGCCTCTCTCTCACTGCCTTCTCTCTCTCTCTCTCTCTGAGCCGTTTTCTCTCTCCGATACTCTCTCTGAGCCCTTTTCTCTCTCTCTGAGCCGTTTTCTCTCTCTCCGAGGCTCTCTCTCTAATTCTCTCTTTCTTTTAGCCTCATTCTCTCTATCTATCTGAGCCTCTCTCTCTCTGACTCTCTCTCTCTCACTCTCTCTCTCTCTGACTCACTCTCTCTCTCTCTCTCTGACTCACTCTCTCTCTCTCTCTCTGACTCTCTCTCTCTCTGTGTCTCTCTCACTTTCTCTCTCTCTCTTTCTGCGTCTCTCTCACTTTCTCTCTCTGACTCTCCCTTATTCCCTTTCTCTCTATCTCTCCTTGTGACTCTCTCTCTCTTATTCTCTTTCTCTCTATCTCTCTCTCTCTCTCTGTTATTCTCTTTCTCTCTAGCTCTCTCTCTCTTTCTCTGACCCTTTCTCTCTAGCTCTCTCTCTTTCTCTGACCCTTTCTCTTTAATACTTATCAACAATATTTATATACATACATATATTTTTGGGTATAATATGTCACAATGTATTACACATTTTGTTATAATTTACTCTTTACAAGAATATATTTCTGCATATAAAAGAGAAGATAAAATATACACTAGCGAACACAAATACTATATATTAACCGAATTGTACGAGATTTATGCTTGCGACAAACAACTACAACTAATTGAGATATTAGAGCGATAACAATATTTTTTGGCTAAAACACATTAATTTAATTTAATTTCTTAATTTCTTATTGTCTTATCTGAAGGCACAAGAGAATAGAAACTACTTCTGCATAAAATCCCAGGGTATGCAAACAATGCCCTCTGTGAGCACGGAGTAGTAGTGGGATATATGCAGCTTGATGTGCTCAAAATGCTGAGGCGGACACTGGCGCAGATCGCTCAGTGCCGATATCATTTTGTCGGGCGTAACGGCATCGTCCTTGGTCAAGGACTGCAGCTGGAGCAGGCGGATGCACTCCTCGATTAGCTGCTGTTCGATGTGCTTATCCTTTTCATATTTTTGCATTCGTTCGCGCGCCACTTTCAAGTTTTGAGTGATGAAGTCCACCAATATGGAGCCGGGACAGGTGGCGGGCGTAATAAACTGGCCCGTTGGACTGACCATCAGTGGACCCGCCTCCGATTCGACAACAATTGTGAACTCTTGCAGCGATTCGGGCCAGCTATCCGGATAGTTTTGCTTGCTCAAATAATCGTTCAGCGACGTCGTCACTTTCATGAGGTAGTTGGCGAATCCGCGCGCCTGCTGCTTCGGCATAAACTTGCGTCGTCCTATTTGGATGCCACGCAGCACCTGGGAGAGCGTCTGCTCGTACACCGGCACCACGCTCAGATAGGCGTCGTGCTGTGGAATGTTTTTGATAAAGTCAATCCAGTTGTTCTGCACATCGCCGGTGAAGAGCATCACGTGACCCTCCAGGCTGATGCCCGTGAATGGGGCAAACACGACCACACGAATGCGCAGTGTCTCCAGCACAGTCGAGTGGATCTGCGTGAGGCGTTGCAGCGACTTGAGGCAGCCGCGATAATGCTCAATGTTCCAGCCGCATTCGTAGCGGGCGTCACGTAGCTGCAGATCCTTAACGAGCTCATCCTTCAGCTTGTCGATCTCGGCCACCAGATCGGCGGTTTCTTGGGCCCGCTGTCGAGCCTTGGCAGCGTTCTCCGCCAACCAAGTGGAGAGCACGGGACGCATGCTGCTAGCTTCCTGTTAAGATTATGGCTTATAGTCAAAGATTTCAAAGATATTTTTAGAGAATTTACGCTGCGAAATTCCGCCTCGAATTCGGAGAACACCGTATCATATTCATAATCGTAGCTGGGCCTGTTGGCCAGGCTGTCTAGTGGCTTTGGCGGCGTCTTTGGTTTCACGGTCTTGATGTAGTCCGTGGAGAGATTGCACAGTTCGAGCAGGTCTTGTATGAATCTCTTCGGATCGCGTGTGCTCCTGTCCATGCGCAACTGCACCAACCGAAACGAGTCCCGTTTTTCGCCATTCGCGCTCTGGCGCACATAGAACTTGAGCACCTTGGCATCGTCATTGGGATAGCTGCGCTCGTAGAGCGCCTCCAGATGGGCGCTCAGCAGTTTCAGGGATTCTTCGTTGGTCTGCCGCTGCTCCGGATGCTGGCCAAACAGATCCGGATGCACGGCAAAATAGAACGGACGCAGCGCCGTCGTCAGCTCCGTGCTCAAATGCCGGCGCAGCAGGCGATATCGATGAAACTGGGCCTGGCACATGACGATCGCTGCCATTTCGCCGCCTAGTCGCAATGCGGCTGCCATTATGTAACCGCTACAGCAGCGCGCTGCTCCCCCTGCTCTGCAGTAACACACATCCGCATATGCAACGAGTATATCACAGCGGCGATGATTTACTCAAAATTTTATTTCGAAAAAATATTACGCACTTGCCACTCAGCTGTTGACGCTGTTTGGTGTGTGTGTGTAAAATTTACAAGGCTAATACGTTGCTATCGAAAAATACAAGTGATTGACAGCACTGTTTGTGACGTATTTTACGTATGAGCGGAGTAAAGTTTACGTATTTTTTAGGCTAGTACGTTGTTAGGGTGAAAAATAATAGTTTGTGCAAGTATTTTAAATTTTTTATATATAGCAAAAAATACTATATTGCATTATGTCTGGCATTTGCATTTTATAATGTATAAGTAAAACCGAATGTGCAAGTCTTGCCCAATTTCCGTTGTTATTAAAAACAAAAGTTTGTGTATTTTTAATTATGTCTTTATTTACTTATGATAATAAACGTAATTGATAGTATTGTTTGTATTTAACTGCTTAACTTATTTTATGTTTAATTAGTTAAAGAAATTTTCTTTAGATTATAGCTAAAGTAATATAATAATATTTAAATTAACAACCGCAGAGCTGCGTACTTATTTTAAAATATATATTTGTTTATAATCTCAAACTAGGTGGCAACGCTTCATTCACAGAGTGCCCACACGTAGTTGATAATATTTGGTTCAATCAGCTGTTGACAAATTTCCTCTGCATCGCAAAGTTGTTTATTTTAATTATATTTTAAATACGCTACGCCCGCTATGTCTACGTACTACTTTGTTATAGTTGGGCACAACGACAATCCCATTTTCGAGAAGGAGTTTAGCACCGTCAATAAAGAACAGCGCGTAAGTAAACAAAAAAAAAAGCAGCGAATCCGCCCACTAAATAAATTCCATGTGCAGAAGGAGGATCACAGGCATCTCAGCCAGTTTATAGCGCACGCTGCGCTGGATCTGGTGGACGAGCACAAGTGGAAAACGGCCAACATGCAGCTGAAGTCAATAGATCGGTTTAATCAGTGGTTTGTGTCCGCCTTCATCACCGCCTCGCAGATACGCTTCATCGTTGTGCACGACAACAAAAACGATGAGGGCATCAAGAATTTCTTCAATGAAATGTACGACACGTATATTAAGCATTCCATGAACGCCTTCTACAGGATCAACACGCCCATTAAGTCGCCCATGTTTGACAAGAAATCGGAGATTTTCGGGCGCAAGTATTTGTTATCTTAATGAATTAATTAATTGTAGTAATAGTAATAGCGATTAAAAACATGTAAATTTGATTTAAATTTATTTAGAAAACCAGTCTAATGACACGACAAATAGCTTAACTTTCAATGGATTTCTTCAATTCTCATTTTGCAATGCGTCTTCGAATCAAATCTAAAACGATTTAACGCTATACTTGGCTCGCTTGACCCGTCACAATTCCAATAGGAGCTGTACTCTAGATAATGTAAAATGTGTGTTTGGATGAACGCATGGAACGATTGTTTTGAAATTAAAGCAACAATATTGTACGGAATTGTAGTGGGGTGGATAAAAATCTCTTCAAATGTTGTTCAAAGTACAAGAGATGCGCCAGCTTAAAGATGACCTAATGCCTCTTGTTCTTGCCGTAGCGTTCGTATTTGCTCTTCGACGAGTGCCACAGGATGAGAGGAATGGCCAGGGATGGCAGCGTCATGATGGCGAAGGCCACCCAGTCGAAGAAGTGCGACGAGAAGCGCTTGTTGTACTCATTCAGGTTGACAATGCCGCCCTCTCCGGGCTCCGAACTGATGGCCAACTGGATCTGCAGATGAAACCAATTAGTAAAGCACTAAATTCCACTTATGAACTCTATGACTCACCGTCTCGGCTTCCTCGACGGGCCTGTAGGACAGCTCAGCGGCGGTGAAGTTGAAGTAACCAAAGGCCTTGGGCCGCACCACCACCACATGGGTGAAGTTTGTCTGTGGGGCAATGCGTTCGACGGTTGCCGCCGGCTGGCCACCAACCACCTCGAAGGCCTCGGGATGGAAGCCGTTGTCAACCAGCTGCACATTTGTGGCAGCACCATTGCCCACATTGAAGATTGTGTAGCGCACCAGGAGATCGCTCTTCTCGACCAGATATTTGTTAAGTATTTGCTTGGAGACCAGCAGGCGAGCGCGCGTCTCGTCCTCAGAGACACCAACGCTGAGCACTGCGAACAGTGCGCACAAAGCTAACGTTTTCCCAAACATGCTACAAGACAAGAAAAGATTGGAACGTTTCACTTTTTTTTTTTTTTTTGTTGACGTGGAAGGGCCGCCAGTCGTGAAATGAAAGCGACCCAACTAGTGCACTCAATAAACAATAAATGCTAACACAAAATCAACATACAAACACTTTGTAACGATAGCAAATACTATAAAGATTATTTTTGAGCAACTTACATGAAATTTAGTTATTTAATTTACGGCGAATGGAGTAAAACTAAATGCAAGAAGGCGACAACGGCGGCTGCTTTCTCGTGGCTGCTTCGTGACGTGTAAACTGTCGGCTGTCAAACTTCGGACGAGTACATAGCGCGGCGATACCAGAGGCATCGATATCGATGACACACAGTTGACACTTTAGCAGCGACAGCTCTGGTCGAACAGCTGATGGACAACAAAACAATAACAAACTAATAGGAAATTTAAATTTGCGCTCGCTGTTTATTAAATTTTATTTACAGCTTTAGCTTAAGATTAGAATTATAACAATTATTTAAATGTTGTTTTAAAAATTAAAGCATTTTAGATTAGATTCCGAACACAGTGTGGGTGCCGGCACCTGTGAATGCCCTTGAATGACATTGTCACCCTACAGGCAGCGGTGCCGCCTATGCGTTCCCACATGCATTCAATTAAGAAATGCATACAATTAATTTTAATAAAAGGTTTGTTATTGTTTTCAGATATTTTTTGGATTATCGACAGCGCAAGCTCTTCAGCAAGCAGAATGGCGATAATTGTTACGCTTGAATTCGCACGCAGTCAGCATGATAGCGATTATCAGAGTCGCTACAGCCGGCAGCGACGCTTATCAGCGCGGCGACGCAGCAGCTGAGTTCGTTTTTTTTGTTTTTCATCATACGCATACACAAATTATTAGCGCCAGTCGGAATTCAACCAGCAGCTGGGCAACTATACAACTATATAAAGTGGAAAAAAATGTCTCTAAGCGTGGAAACCGTGCAAACAACGCCCTACGAGGGCCAAAAGCCAGGCACCAGCGGATTGCGCAAAAAAGTCAGTTACAAAAATTCGCAGTTCAATTTTTCGGGCAGCTCAGCAAGATGTTCTCTTCCAGGTTAAAGTGTTCATACAGCCCAATTACACCGAAAACTTTGTGCAGTGCATTCTGGACGCAAATGGCGCTGCCCTCGCGGGCTCCACGCTAGTGGTGGGTGGCGATGGCCGCTACTACTGCAAGGAAGCCGCCGAGCTCATTGTGCGCATCTCCGCTGCCAATGGCGTTGCCAAGCTGCTGGTGGGTCAAAACGGTATTCTCTCCACGCCAGCCGTCTCCAGCCTCATTCGCCACAACAACGCACTGGGTAGGTTCCGTTACTTAATCAACACACTTTACACTAGCCTGTAATCCGCCCGGGTAATAACTGATAATGATCAGTGTTTGTCGAGCCACAGAAAAACAGTTTTGAATACTTATTCTATATTAATAATTGTCGCACTGCGAGTCTTTGGGTCGCTTTCAAGGTCAACATTTAGTGTCACGAGAAATATTTGGATAAAAAAAATGTAGTCAATTGATTTTCATTTAATTTCGGGTTTTAAAAAAAATTTTGGTAAACAAAAAAAAACCAAGTAATTCAAAGTAATTTACAAAAATTCGATTTATAGACTTGTTGGACATTTTTAGTTTTTTTTTAAATTTAATTTAATTTCGATTTCTACAACATACAAATATAAATATTCTTGAATTTCTTATGCATATACATTTTAAAAAAAGAATCTTATATTTGTAAAATAATCAAATCATATATGTTTTTATTAAAAGTTCTCACAAAATTTGTCAACAAATTATTTTAATATTTTCCCGCTTTTATTTACGGACTATTTTAGTTTTTTTTTTATTATTGTTACAGCTGCAACTTCAGCTGAAATTAGTCTAAACTTTTATATACTTTTAAAGCGACCGTAAAATTATGAAATATATTTTCTATTCATTATTATCAATTAATTATAATTGAAGCAGACATTTCCAACTCTATTAGGTAAACTTAAATGTCTGGTCAGGAATATATATTTATTTGTTAACAAGTCTCCCAGTTCTGTAGAGTTTTGATGAAACTAAATTCGTATTTTTGCTCCAGAAATATACACATGTCAGATCGGACTACTATATTATATAGGAACGATCGATCAAAAATTAAGTTTTATATATAAACACCTTTCTTATTTTTCTATAATCTATAATCTTAGCCCATAATTCTTGTATCAAAAATTAACTCTAATAAATTACATCAACTCCAGGTGGCATCGTGCTGACTGCTTCCCACAATCCTGGCGGTCCGGAGAACGACTTTGGCATCAAGTTCAACTGCGAGAATGGCGGTCCGGCGCCGGATGCCTTCACCAACAACATTCACCAGCTCTCCACTGTCATTCAGACCTACAAGCTGGTGCGTGGCCTGCAGATTGACATCTCGAAGGTGGGCGTGAGCAGCTACGATATTGGGGGCAAGCCATTTGTGGTGGAGGTCATCGATTCGGTGGCCAACTATGTGCGTCACATGGAGGAGATCTTTGACTTTGGCAAGCTGCGCGATTTTGTCAGCGGCAAGGCCAACGGAAAACCCCTCAAGATGCGCATCGATTCCATGAACGGTGTAACTGGCGCCTATGTGCGCGAGATCTTCCTGAATCGCTTGGGCGCTGCCGAGGCGTCGGTGGTGCACACCACGCCACTGCCCGACTTCGGTGGACTGCATCCCGATCCGAATCTGACGTATGCCAAGGATCTGGTGGAGACGGTGGCCAAGGGTGATTACGATATTGGCGCTGCCTTCGATGGCGACGGCGATCGCAACATGATCATTGGCAGCAAGGCATTTTTCGTTACGCCCAGCGACTCCTTGGCGGTGATCGCACACTACCTGGAGGCCATACCGTATTTCCAGAAGAATGGCGTCCAGGGATTTGCACGCAGCATGCCGACGGCCTCCGCCGTTGATTTGGTGGGCAAGAAACTGGGCAAGGAGGTGTTCGAGGTGCCCACCGGCTGGAAATACTTTGGCAATCTCATGGACGCCGGCCGGCTGTGCCTGTGCGGCGAGGAGAGCTTCGGCACCGGCTCCAATCACATACGCGAGAAGGACGGCATCTGGGCGGTGCTCGCCTGGATATCCGTCATGCAGCACACGGGCAAGAGCATCGAGGATATACTGAAGCAGCATTGGTCCGTCTATGGACGCAACTACTTTACGCGCTACGACTACGAGGAGTGCGATCTCGAGCCCTGCAACGAGATGATGGCCACCATGGAGAAGAACATAACCGCTCCTGATTTCGCCGGCAAGAGCTTCGCCAGCGGCGGCAAGAGCTACAAGGTGAAGCAGGCTGACAACTTTAGCTACACGGATCCCGTAGACAAATCGGTGGCCACCAAGCAGGGACTGCGCATTGTCTTCGAGGATGGCAGCCGCATTGTGATGCGTCTCAGCGGCACCGGCAGCTCCGGCGCCACCGTGCGGTGAGTATTTAAATATAGGGATTCTATTTTTACTCTTCATTAAACTGGGTTTTCTCTGCGTGCAGCTTGTACATCGACTCCTATGAGAAGGACAATGTGCTCGGCCAGGCCAGCGTCATGTTGAAGCCACTGATTGACATCGCCTTGGAGATCTCGCTGCTGCCCAAGTACACTGGACGCAATGCACCCACTGTCATCACATAAACAGAGAATTGTCCAGTTCGAAGCTTGTCCAACTGCCATTTTCGGTTTATGGTTATTGTTGTTCGGAATACCCTTCTGCAGCTCTGTGAGGCATTTGCGTTGTGTTTCGAATTTATTTAAATTCTTTGTACCTAAAAACCAAAGTTTGGCAAAGGAAATTATTGAAAATATGATATAATTCTAATAAAATAAGTTTAAAGAATCTTTTAAACATTTGGCCATCTAAATTGTATAAGTATTTAAATGCATGACGCAAATTTATTTTAAAAAATTTAATATTTCCGTGTTTTTAATTTTATTTGGTTTGTATATTCGTTGATTCAATTAACAGTTCGATCTAATGCCTCGGCCTTGGGTTCGAGAATCTAATGTTCGACATTTATTATAGGTCAAGATTCGAACCTTCACACTTTTTTAATATATTTTAAAATTTGATTTAATTTATTTTAAAACTTGAAATACGTTTACCTGGTACTGTAAACAATCTCAGTAACTAAAAAAAGCTTCAATAACGCATTTATATTTACATTTTGATACAAACTTTTCAAATAATATAAAAACAATTGAAATTTCAGATTTAAAGTCGGTTGAAAACTTGTTTTTAAACTAGTCAAACGTTGAAATTTCACCCAATTTAAAATACATTAAAAATTGATCGAGTAGCTTTTAAAAACTTTTGCAAATTTTTTGCAATATATTTTTTTGAATACCACATTGTTTGCTTAAATTTGAAGTTGTATACATTATAAAATTGTTTACAGATATTTCATATATATAAATTATAGTTTTCAACTAGGTTTATATGTGTTATAAAATTGTTTAAAAATATTTTATATATGTAATTGAAAGTTTACAAAGTTTTACTTTGGAATCAGGCGCTCATTTGACAGGCGTCGCCAAGTAGTCGAAATCGCTTAAAATTATATTGGGTATGCGCTGCTCCAGGACACTGAGTGGCAGGCCGGCCACGCGCACAAATGCCTGGAGGAAGTGCAGCATGGTGACCACCTCGGGACCCAGCATCTCCTTGTCCCTAAAATAAAAACAAACACTTGATTAATGTAATTCTAGATGCCTAAAACTTTATACTCACAGCAGCTGCGCCTCGGAGACGGTCACAACATACTGACACATATACGAAATGTAGAGCGTTTGGACATTCTTGTGGAACTGCTGCAGAATGGTGAGCAGGCCCATGATCAGGGGCACGCAGTCGATGACATCTTTGGCGGACTTGGGCAGCAGACAGTCCGTGTTTGTGGAATGCTGCAAACGACCGACGTGCGCAACGCTGAAGAGGAATAAAAACAGGGACATGTTGTGCGTATTCTTGGTGGTCATGAATATCTGCTCCATCGGCTCATAGTTGCCCGTATACTGAAGTATCTCCTGCAACTCGGTCAGCATGCCCACGCCCTGCTCATTGCATAGCTTGGTGTTGTTGGAAAGCTCCAGCATTAAGGCGCTGTGGGATGACAAGGAAACAGAATGAATTGAAGTAATTTTCGAGCTTAAATTGTATTATTTTATCTACCGATTTAGCGTATCCGTTGTGTTCTCCAGCAGCTTGGCATCGCATTTGCTGCTGAAGCTCAGCTCACTGGCGATTTGCTGGCGCAGCAGCTGTTTGTGTCCCAAGGCGAGCACCCAGTCCAGGAGCGTGGGCCACACCTTCAGCCAGCGCTGCGTATAGCTCTGATAATACTTGATCGGTTGCTTGGCCAGCTCGCCGGGAAACTCGGGCGATTCCAGCTCTTTAGTCAGGCTGCTCAGCGCATCGCACCACATGCGATCCGAGATTAGATTCTTCTGCAGCTTGTCCAGATTGTGCTTCAGCTCATTGGCCAGCATGTGCGCATAGAGACGCTCCAGGCCCACCATGCCAGCCGGGGCCATAGCCTCGAGCAGGACACTAAAGAAACCGGAGCCGGCGAGCAGCTCGTGATGCGGTGCACGTTTGTCATACCAGGTGCCCTTCAGATCCAGATAGATGGTCTGCTTTGGCTCCGTGCAACGCAGGATCTCGTGTGCCAGTCGGCCTATGAAGTTATCCGACTTGCTGGAATCACCGTGCAGCGGCTGGAAATTGGGTATGGGTATCGTCTGGGATTGGAAGCGGGATTGCCATTCCTGCACCTTGTTGCGCAGAAAACAATTGCACTCCTTCTCCACGTTGTAGTTGATGATGCGCTGCGATTCCTCCAGCAATATGCGCAGGCCCTGCACACGCAAATAGTCCTCGATGTACTCGAAGGATCTGCGATAGCCCTCGATGGTCTTGGCCAGCGTCTGGAGTTTCTCCTGCAGCAGCTGCACGCACGTCTTGCCCTTCTCCGGCGTAAAGATCAGGCCCAGATTGTACGCGTTGGCCAAATGATTGACCAGCTCCTTGCGTATGCCATCCTCCAGCAGCTGTTTGGGATCCAGCTCAATGACGCCCACCAATGTCTTCTTCATCATGAGTATGCCTTTGGTGAAGACCGCTATCGAGTTGGTCAGCTGGGCCACCTTGGCGCGCTCCTCGAACTGCGCAAACTCGCGCACCTTGTCCTTTTCGAGCCGTGTGGGAAACTCCTTGATCACATTGGTCAGCAGCTGTATAATCCGCGCCAGTATGTTGAACATTGTCTCGGGCACAATTTGCAGCACACGACGCAGAAAGTTCGCCAGCTCCGTGCTGTAGTAGTTGGAGACGGACACCAGATCCTCACTCTTGGCCTGATTGATGCGCATCAGCGGCACCTCCAGCGTGCTGGCCAGCTTCAGGAAGATCGCCCGTATGCCAATGACAGCCCGTGGCTGTCGCTTGATATGATCCTGCATGATCACAGTGAAGTCTCGCTGCAGCAACTGCCAGGCGTAGCTAAAGTCGCTGATCATCTGAATTTGGATTTCAATGTCCTCCTTTAGGTTGATCAGCTGATGGGTTATTTTAAAAATAAATTTAAAATAGATAAATATATAAAGTATATACATATATATAATAAGTATTATTATAACTAATTTATTTCAGATAGATAGGTTTATTTCCGTAACTCAGTGGAATCAAATCAGATTTCGGAAATTTATACCTTTTTTAACTCGTAAGAACCTGTAGAATCAATTGGCATTCAAAAATGTTGACTCTAGAATTGACCCATTTTTGCCAAAAAAAATTTTTTTTGACAAAAATTGTGAAATTTTTACATGGGTCCTTTTAAATGCCTTTTGATAGTACTTATCTGTACGAGTTTAAAAAGGTATAACATTTGAGAATCTGACTTTATTTAACCGAGATATGCAAGTTCAAAGTTTTCACATAGCCTCGAAAATATCAAAACTTGCCTTTTCTTCAGACATCTTTTAGTTTTCTCTTTCACCCAATGGATTGACTTTCTTTATAACTTAATTGATCGGCTGTCCCACGCTCTATTTTAAATCCATTTGCGCTTTTCACATGTTAGCTATCCTTGACTTTGATTTACCCTTCTACCTTCTTTCGCATCTAGACATCGCCTTTCTATGCGATTTTCAAACATTTAAGTAACCACCAGACATTCATGCTATTTTTAGGCACAGGATATTTTACATATATGTATATTAGACTCTCGAGTAGATTAATCTTATAAGCTTATTGTCATTACCTGCGCCATGCGATTTAGCAGATCGCGAGTTTCCTGCAGCTGTTGTTTGACCAGCATGTTGGCATGCAGATTGTGATATTCCTGTACATCGTCCAGGGCTTGCATCACCTGTATGATGAGCCGCCCCGACTTTTGTGGCTTGGTCAGCTCCAGTTTTTGCAATCGTAGCGCGACCTGCCCGAACCATTGCTGCAGTTGGGCATTCGGTTCGATCTTGGTCAGTGGACGTGTGCCCGCGAAGGCTTCGCTCAGCTCGCGCAGATACTGCATTGCTTCGTCCCGATTGTGCGTCCAGCGCTGTTCGCGATCCTTCTGCAGCTCCCCCAACAGCTCTCTGACCGTCAGCTCCAGCTGACCGCAGTTGAGCAGCAGTGTGTAAAGTGTGCCCTGATCAAAGTTGAGTTCCTTGAGCACCCATTGATGGGTCTCCGCCGCGGTCTTCTGACCCGACACGGTGAGCACGGCGTGGCTGGTGTGCAGGCAATACCAGCGCAGCAGCACGTTCGCCTGACGCATTAACCCAATTATCTGATTGGCATGCTCCAGCACAAAGGCCTCGTCCAGGACGCCCTCGCGCACAATCTCCTGGATCTTCTGCGCTGTTTTTTGCATCTGTTCGCGCTGCTGCTGACAAAGCTTCTTGAAGGCAACCGAATGCAGGCAATTGGCCAGAGCAGTGCTGGCGGCTTTGAAGCCCGCCCACGCATCGATCAGATTCACAGTGATGCCCATGTAAATGGACAGCGTCCAGTTGTCGTTGAAGAACTTGTTCACAATCTCGCGCATCTGGGCGCCCTGCGAGTGCAGCACCTCGGGCGAGAAGTACAGACAGACATAGAGCATAGCCGCCTGCGTGGACAGCGCGGTTGTGCGATGCATCTGATGCGGATAGATGGCCAGCTGGTTGTAGATGTCATCGCAGCGCAAACGCGCCAAAACCAAATCAATAAAGTTCGCATCGAAGCGAAAGCGGGCAAAATACGCCTCCGGATAGTTGGGCACTGTTGCAGCAGCTTTTTTGGCCGCGACCAGAGGCGGCTGCTGAGCTGGCTGCACAAAGCCCGTGGAACGCAGCAGCAGGCAAACATCATGGATATTGCTCTCATCGCCGCTGGGCGTGGCATCGCCGCCGCTGTAGCGATAGTAGGCAATCAGCAGGCGCTCCCGCACAGTGCCCGGTATATGCAAGTCCAAAACGAGCAAAATTACGCCGTACAAATAGAGGGATTCGCACTGCAAAAGAACGTTACATTATTTTATCGCATATTGTTAGTTAAATTGGACACCTACCAGCAGCTGTTTGCCCTCCTCATCCTGCAGCACCGTTTCCAGCGTCTGTTGTATATAGTAGCCCGTGTTCAGCTCCTCTATATACTGTTTCAAATCGGTGGCATAGTGGTGAATGCTCTGGAAGGCCAAGTAGAAGCGTGTTATCAGCTGCAGATGATTTGTGCGTACTTCCGAGTCCAAGTCGCTCAGTTCCTGTTAACATAAAATATTTAAATGAAACGATTTTTTTATATGATTGGTGCACTCACTGGGCTGTCTTCAATCTTCTTTTCGTGCGCCTCGGCCACTTTGAAGTAGCTAAAATCCAATATAATATTGGCATACTTTTGCCTATCTGCAGCGGTTTCTAATCTGTAAATCAAACAAATCAGTTTTTATTTACACTCGTTTAAAAATAAAGCTCACCTGTAAATGCTGGGCACATATTCTTTCAGCCGCAGTATTTCAGCAATTATGGAGTTGCCGACAGATACAATGTTAAGTAGATTTTGACCACAGGCATTATTTTCAGAAAGAAATTCGCTCATTTCTGCAACAAAAATAAGACAACAAAATCAAATCGCAACAGCTGATTATAATGTACGCCCTCAAGCTAGAGATGAGTTAAAGTTACTTCGTGCTTGAGCGTGAAGTACCGTGTTTAAGTTTAAAAAATATATATATTCAATTAAAAAAATATAAATATATTAAATTATTTCTGGTTTTTAATTGTACATATTTAAACCAATTTGAATGTTACATATTGTCTAAGCGCAGTTGCAAAACATTTTACAACACTACTTATTTCGATAACAATCGAAATAAATTCGATAAGCTTGTGTGTTTTGCGTGTACATGTGAATGTCCACGCGTCGTCCGCCGCGCATTTTTTTGCAAAACCTCCGTCTGGCGGAATTTCGCGATATAAATGTGTTAAATTATTGAAGTAAGCAAAACAACTATTCTGCAACGCAATAAGTTTTAGCTGACATCATGTCGAGCTTTGTATTAGATAAAGAAGCGTTTGTGCGTCGAATAAAACGCCTCTACACAGAATGGAAGGTAAGTCTCGGCTCTTTCTCTCTGTTCTCTGTGCCTGCCGGGCACGCGAATCTTCAAAACTGTTTATTAGGGGGCTCCGCTTGCACGTTTTTATTTTGGCGCCGTCGAAAATCATGAAATTACGCTGCAATTGACCAACATTGTGAAATTGTCGGTCATATTTCAAGCAAAACAAAACAAAAAACAAAAACAATGCCAGGCGCAAGTTAGGTTAGAAAGCCTCATGAAAAAGCGGCTTAATTAATTATCTGATTTGTTAAACTCGATCGTCGGCAGGCGCCCAGCACCGGCCACGACGATGCGTTGAGCAATCTGGACTGCATCATGAGCGTGGTGGGCGTGGACGAGGACGTTATCTACTCCAAATCCATGGCACTGCAGCTCTGGCTGCTTGGCTACGAGCTGACGGACACGATTTCCGTGTTTGCCTCGGATGCCATCTATTTTCTGAGCAGCAAGAAGAAAATCGAGTTCCTGAAACAGGCCCAAAACATCAACGAAGAAGGTGTACCAGCAATAAAGCTACTCGTGCGGGATCGCGTAAGTATAACAATATTTTTTTATTTTTGAATATATTTTAGTTGTAATAAATGTGCTTCTAACAGAACGATAAAGATCAGGCGAACTATGAGAAGCTCATCAAGATCATACAGAACTCCAAGAAGGGCAAACGGTTGGGCGTATTCACCAAGGACGCTTTTCCCGGAGAGTTTAGCGAAGCCTGGAAAAAGATGCTCACGTCCGCCAAGTTTGATCATGTGGACATCAGCACGATTATTGCGTATTTGATGTGTCCCAAAGATGAGTCGGAGATCAATAATATACGTAAGGCCTCATTGGTGTCCATGGACATATTCAACAAGTATTTGAAGGATGAAATCATGGACATCATCGATTCGGATCGGGTACGTTTGAATTATAAGAAATTTAATCTAATTGTAATTAACTTGTGTTGCATTTTTCTGCAGAAAGTAAAGCACACCAAGCTGTCAGATGGCTGCGAGGCAGCTATTGGCGAGAAGAAGTACACTAGCGGCTTGGATCCACGTTTACTTGATATGGCATATCCGCCCATTATTCAGTCCGGCGGCGCCTACAGCTTGAAATTCTCTGCGGCCGCTGATAAAAATCATTTGCACTTTGGAGTGATTGTGTGCTCGCTGGGCGCGCGCTACAAATCCTATTGCTCCAACATTTCGCGCACATTTCTGGTGAATCCCACCGAGGCTATGCAGGAGAACTACACGTTTCTGGTAAATGTGCAGGAGGAAATACTCAAGCTGCTTGTGCCAGGCGCCAAACTATGCGAGGTATACGACAAAACACTGGCCTATGTGAAGAAGGAAAAGCCCAGCATGGTCGAGAATCTAACTAAAAGCTTTGGCTTCGCCATGGGTCTGGAGTTCCGCGAGAATTCAATTGTCATTGGCGCCAAGTGTCAGGCGCTGATCAAGAAGAATATGGTCTTTAATCTGCACGTGGGCATCTCGAATTTAACCAATCCCGATGCCGCCGACAAAGAGGGCAAAACCTATGCGCTGTTCATTGGCGACACGGTGCTGGTGGGTGACGGCGGGCCAGCCAGTGTGATGACACCATCCAAGAAGAAAATCAAGAACGTCGGCATTTTCATTAAAGACGACGACGACGAGGAGGAGGATGCCGATGACAAGAAGGCCGCCAAGACGGATCAGAGCACCGAGATTTTGGGTCGCAGCAAGCGCAACGCTGTGCTCGAGTCCAAGCTGCGCAACGAGATCAACACCGAGGAGAAGCGCAAAGAGCATCAGCGTGAGCTCGCCCAGCAACTGAACGAACGGGCGCGCGAACGCCTGGCCAAGCAGGGCAATTCCAAGGAGGTGGAGAAAGTGCGCAAGAACACGGTCTCCTACAAGTCCATGAGCCAAATACCGCGTGAACCCGAGGTCAAGGAGCTGAAGCTGTATGTGGACAAGAAATATGAGACGGTCATAATGCCAGTGTTTGGCATTCAGGTGCCCTTTCACATATCCACCATCAAGAATATATCTCAGTCCGTCGAGGGCGAGTACACGTATCTGCGCATCAATTTCTTTCATCCCGGCGCCACAATGGGCCGCAACGAAGGTGGCCTCTATCCACAGCCCGAGGCGACCTTTGTCAAGGAGGTGTAAGTGCAGTTTAAACTATTTCATTTATATAAATTATATACTTAATTATATTTTTTTTTTTCAATTTGCAGCACCTATCGCAGCTCGAACGTCAAGGAGCACGGCGAGGTAGCGGCTCCATCTGCCAATCTGAACAATGCGTTCCGTCTGATTAAAGAGGTGCAGAAGCGTTTTAAGACCCGCGAGGCGGAGGAGCGCGAAAAAGAGGATTTGGTTAAGCAGGATACGCTGATTTTGTCGCAAAACAAGGGCAATCCCAAGCTGAAGGATCTGTACATTCGTCCCAATATCGTGACCAAACGCATGACTGGCAGCCTGGAGGCGCACACCAACGGCTTCCGTTACATTTCCGTGCGCGGCGACAAAGTGGACATCCTGTACAACAACATCAAGAGCGCCTTCTTTCAGCCCTGCGATGGTGAAATGATTATTTTGCTGCACTTTCACCTCAAGTACGCGATTATGTTTGGCAAGAAGAAGCACGTGGATGTACAGTTCTATACGGAGGTGGGCGAGATCACCACAGATCTGGGCAAGCATCAGCATATGCACGATCGCGATGATTTGGCCGCCGAGCAGGCGGAACGTGAACTGCGCCACAAGCTGAAGACGGCGTTCAAGAGTTTCTGCGAGAAGGTCGAGGCGATGACCAAGGCGCAGGTGGAGTTCGATACGCCATTCCGTGAGCTGGGTTTCCCTGGCGCGCCATTCCGCAGTACGGTCACACTGCAGCCCACATCCGGCTCGTTGGTGAATCTAACAGAATGGCCGCCATTTGTCATCACACTGGACGATGTGGAGCTGGTGCACTTTGAGCGCGTTCAGTTCCATTTGCGAAACTTTGACATGATCTTCGTCTTCAAGGAGTACAACAAGAAGGTGGCCATGGTAAATGCCATACCCATGAACATGCTGGATCACGTCAAGGAGTGGTTAAAGTGGGTAACCCAACTGTTGTTAATATATATATTCTTTAACTAAATTGTTGGCGTTTTGCAGCTCCTGCGACATTCGCTATTCGGAGGGCGTGCAATCGCTCAACTGGCAAAAGATCATGAAGACCATTACGGATGATCCGGAGGGCTTCTTTGAGCAGGGCGGCTGGACATTCTTGGATCCCGAATCGGGCAGCGAGGATGAAAACGAATCGGCCGAATCGGAGGAGGATGAGGCCTATAATCCAACAGATGCCGAGTCGGATGATGAAACCGATGAGGATGATTCCGAGTACTCAGAGGCCTCCGAGGACGAAAGCGATGATAGCGATGGTATGTCATATAAAAATGGATAAAATAAGTGTTTATTTACTTTAAAAATATTTTTATTTTGCCATTAGATCTGGGCTCTGATGAGGAATCTGGCAAGGACTGGTCAGATCTGGAGCGCGAGGCCGCCGAAGAGGATCGGAACAATGACTACAACACGGATGACAAACGCAACGGCAAATTTGAGACGAAGAAACATGGCAAGAGCTCCAAGCACAGGTATGCTCATAATCCAATCCACTATCATGGTGCTGTTTTTTATCTATTTTTTCCTTTCTTGTAATCCTACTGAGCGTATGCTCTCTCTCTCTGTTCTCTATTTATTTATTTATTAACTATACCGCATCACGCACACAAAACAGTCGTCGCGAGCGTGAGGAGCAGCGATCGTCGCACAGTAAAAAGCATAAGTCGAATTCCTCCTCTTCTTCACATTTAAAATCCTCCAGCTCCAAACATGGCAGCTCATCTAGGTTTGTTACCGTATTCACAGCACACACACGCACACACACACACATGCAACTACCCCAAAAAACGTACACACACATACAAACACTCTCATTTTCAACTATTCGATTCGAAACTACAAAATTTCAAAAAAATCAAATTAATATTTGAAACTAATTTGATTTAATTTTTGAAATTTATTTATGAAGTCATGCAATTTATTATTAATATTGTTAAGCTTTCATGCTTTAACTAACTGAAAAACGGAGCAGTAACTTTATAAGTTATACGGACAGTTGCTTTTAGAAAAATCCTCACATTCAGTTCCACTAAAGATTGTTAATGTTAATGTAAAACATAAGTATGCATCAAATGTATATGCTTATCCCTAATTGAGTGGCAAAATTACGATACCCTGTATTATTACAATTTCTCGGGTCAATGGCATTTAAGTAAACTTTATAATAGACTAAAAATTGGGGCATTTCTTGAAGCTTGATTAGGATTGACATTGTATAACTGATAAATACCTATATTTTACTTTTCGAATTTTATTAAAAATATATTCAAAAGATTTTTAGAACCTATAGAAATAAGCTATTGTCAACTGGACTGTATTTTCTACAACTAATTTCCGCTTTTAACTGATAGACGTTATTTAAAAAGACTAAACAGTTATCAATTTGAAGACTTCACTCGAAAATTGAGCATGCTCCATATATATTTAATGATAAATGCTTCATAAATGATGCGAAATTCTGTACAAAATTTAACACATTTCCCTAAAATGTTGTCTGCAAAGCAAATACCAAATACCAAGTTAAATACTTAAATTAATTGATAATCAAATTTGTTGTTATTTTTGAAGCCCATCGAAATCGTCTAAGGATAAGTATCATAATCGCGACAAGCATAATTCCTCCTCAACGTCGGGACACAAAAACAGCAGCAAGGATAAGGATCGGAAACGCTCGCGTGACGACAGTCGAGACAATGGACACAAATCGAAGAAGTCACGGCATTAAGGATACACAACTAGCAGTAGTAACAGTAGCACAGGAACACACA
>SCDS01000555.1:0-56212 GCA_004149465.1 Drosophila nigromelanica
CACACACACACACACACACACACACATACACACACAGACACACACACACACACAAAGAGCTCGCGCACACACAAAGAGACACTCAAATCTTCAAGTTTATGCAAAAGGTGCGCAACGCTGCCATTTGCTTATATTCCATTCTATATTCTTATTTCAATATAAATTGTGCCCGGTGCTAGCCAGCTGCCAGGCGTTAGCCAACTAACACCGCACTCTAGGCAGTTTTACCTGTTTTGCGGGTAAAAATTTCTTTTTCATCAGACTTTTGGTTTTACTAAATTAGAATTATGTACAAGTTACAGAATGTTAAGCAATGTGTTTTGATTAAAGATTATAGCCTTAAATTTGGTGAATAAAAAATAAAATAAATAAAATGCCTCTTAAAACATAGATTAAGTTTTACCTCTACTACATGCCTGCGAAATATCTAGAATGTATCTTTATCTTGACTTGAGCCCGCGCCCATTTTTCCAATAATGTTTTCAAACAATTTCAGAAACATAATCCAATCAACTAGAGCCGAAAACGTCGCGAAATCTTACAGTTATTAATTAAAATCTGAAAAACCGGTGGAACTCTCCATAGTACACGGCACTCTCAACCATAACCCCAATCCCAACCCATCCATTCTGCATTATTCTCTTGCATACTTTCTTTGCCATCCCTTTATCATGCAATGCAAATCGTTTGGCGTTGGGTTAAACATTTTTTTTGCATTTTTCTGCCAGTCGCCTTTTGTTGCTTAAGCGTATAATTTATGTGAGTCTGTGTATGTGTGTGTGTGTGTTTGTGGCTGATAGTATGTATTCACTGCCATGTATGTGTGCGCATGAACGGATACATTGCATGTCCTGGCACAACAATTTGCATATGCTGCCCCATAGAAGCAGGTAAAAATATTCTATTAGCCACACATAAAGCTTAATTTATTGGCCCAGAACTTGGACCTCGGCGAGCTGCTGGCCAGGAAGTTGCAATCAGCCCACCGCCTGGCAAGCACTTCATTCTCGCATTCCCGCTGACCCCCGGCTAAAGTAATTTGATATCAAAGTAAATTAATAATGCAAAAAGGTTTTCTGAGTCGCTGGAATTTTCACTTTGCGTGCAACACTGGAATTCGATGCCCCAGCTACAGCTCCCGCTGCGTCTCCGCCTCCTGACCCGGCCCGTTCACTGCTTTAATAATGAGTGAAAATATTTCAAAAAGCTTAACCAGCCATGCAGCGAGTAATGCCAGCCTGACAGGCTGACAATCTGCCCGACATCCAACCAATCAGCTTGCCAGCCGGCATAGTAAAACTTTTTGGGGACTGAATTGAAAAAGCTGCGGGTTGCGGCACCAAAGCCTGTAAAAACAAGTAAGAACGTTGCAGTAGAGTGTAACCGACGGAACAATACTCGTTCATAGTAAAATAACAGCATAAAACAGTCCAAAACGCTCAATACCAATTTTTTTTTATTGGCTAAATTTTATCGACTCGATATTTAGCGAAAATCCTCAGGGAACCTCCTACAAAAATATGATTTTCGGGGCTTACCCGCCCAACAGATTAAGTATTTTATATCACGAATCCAGTTTACGTATTCAAAACATGTTTGTGCGATCTTTAGATTTAGTTTTTTTCATTCCCAGTTGAAGTGGCCAAAAAAAAAATTTAACTGCTGGTTCACATGAACTTATTGGAATATATTTCAAGTCGCTTTAATAGCGCCGAAAAGAATTGCGACGGACAGACGGACGACAAGGCGGACTTTGCACAAACCAAATATATACTATTTCACTTCGTGAACGAGTGCAAAACCCACCCGGAAATCCCAAGAACAACACAATATTAAAATCAAATTAAAGTCATTATTAAATTTGGTCGCTGACTGCGAACAATGCGTGTTAAAGGCAGAGTCCCTAATGCTTTGTGGTGTGTTGATGGCCAAATTAATTGCATATCTGATGGTGCCAAAAATTCTGCATGCAGAGCGGAGCGTAAACCGCTAAGCCGAATTCCGAGTTCGCAGCATGAACCACGCTCATTTGTTGTTTCTTTGTTATGCTGATAATTGGCGGGGGTGGGGGAGAGGGGTAGAGATGAGAGCAGGATTGGTGCACTTGACTGAGCAGACGAAAAGCGGTATTACGGACATCTGTTGGGGCTGCAAATCAAACAAAAAGCTGCTGTTGGTTGTGAGGGGCAACAATTTTGAACTGCATTTACAAACGATAAAAACTCTGAAGAACGTTTATTAATATGAAGGTTAATTTTCCTTTAATATCCTTACAGAGGATGTTATAATTTAGTCGACAAATTAACATGTTTCCGAGTGTATATATATTTTTCATAGGTTCGATAAAATGTTATGATTAAATAACATATTTGCTTAAATAAAATAATAATACAAGATTATTTTATTCTAAATCTAAGCAACATCGAACAGCTTTGGCAAGTCTTTATTTTGATTGAGGTCAATGGTATTTCTGGACCTTTGCCGCAACAATGTTCCCATAATTTATTCTCAACAATTCTTAATTAGTTAAATGTTGAGATTTAATGAATCAATGATTATAATTGCCGTTGGTGGTGGTTACCAATTAAAGTCGAAATGCGGGTCAAGTTTCCCTTAGTGCAATGGGAGTTGGCTAAAATTTACGAGTATTTATTCCAAGTTTCAGGTCTCTAGCTTTAATAGTGCCGTTTTGCGTTAAAAAAATACAATAATTATTAATTTTTAAGAATTTTACACTAGAACTGTAAAACACATTTATGAACTTTCTAAGACTAAGACTTAGATTAAAAATGTATAATATTTAATAAGCTTCCAGCCTTCGCAAATAGTAGGCAGGCTTCCTTGCGCTTTTCGCAGTGTAAGTTGAAGAGGACGAAGACACAAGTGACACCTACAAATAATCAAAATAGCCCGCAAACAAAAGCGCACCACGAATTTGTTAAGATTAGCACACAATTCGCACACAGTCAACACCCATCACCATCGCCGACGCCATCGTCATTGACAGTCGTGCTCTAATCTAAGGGCTGCCGGCTGCTATGGCAGCCTGACAAACATTGACATTTTCTGTTATGTAATCAGGCGCCCGAAGGTATGCAACAACAACAAAAAAAACCTCGCCCCTCAACAGACAGCGCCAAAAGAACGCAATAAATTGTCGCATAAAAATTGATGTTTTATTTTCAGGTGCGTTGCGCGTCGGTTTCTTCGTTTCCCCTGTTCTCTGGTTGTTGTTATTGTTCTTATAATGCTTTAGCGTGCAAAACGTGCACATAAACGCAAATTCCTGTGGTTAGCCCAAAATACAAACACAAACAAACACCAAGGAAAGCAGAGCATGAATTTAAGAATGCTGATATAAATAGAACTCTACTATAAAACATCCTGTATGAAGCTGGTATTTTAAAAGCAGAAAAATTAAAAATAACATAAGTATTTACAATTGCTTAATAAATTCAAAATGTCCTCTTCAAGAGAAAATTCTTTGCAAAATAAATCCAGATTAAGCTATTTATAATTTTCAAAATTTTAATATTTTTAAATGTTTTAAAATTAAACTTTTAACATTTTTATCTTGAAGTATATTTAATTCAATTAAGGCACACTTTAGTTTGGCAAATAATTAAAAGTGTATTAAATATAAACAATATAAATAAATACAATCATTTACCAAAGACAATAAACTAATAAAATAAGTAACGCCGAACATCAAAATGCTACAAGGCATTTATTGTCTTTGCCTTTACCACACATATCTACGCAAACTACCCAGCTTAATTAAATTTATTGTTGTATTATACAATTTGTTATTTGTATTTATTTTAATTCCAAAAATATTTTATTCCTTATAGTATTCATTTAATTCCAGAAAATAAATATTTTTAAGCCACAGCTCTTATTTTTTTTTAATTTAAAATATATGGCCATAGTTGAAGTTTTAATCGTTTTCACTCTCAATTTTTTCCGTTGTTATTTTAAATTATAGACAAAAAGTGTTATATTAATTTTGTCTGCTTCTGCTCTCTCTCTCTCTCTCTCTCTCTCTCTCTCTCTCTCTCTGTCTCTCTTTTTCTCTCTTTCAAATGTGCTTGTTCTTCATTTCACATTTTTTAAATCGACATCTCTCTCTTTCCCCACTTTCAGTCTTTCCCTACACACAATTCACAAAAACTGACTTTCCCTACCACACATGGCAATGTCATTTTTAGAAAAGACAAATCAAATAGCCAATTACCTTTCTATAAAAAAATCCGCCCTCATCTGTCGCATGTACACTGTATTTCCAAATACAATACAATGCAATATATTTAGTATTTATATTGTCTTAGGGTTTTCCTTAGACGTAGCAGGCTGAATAGCACTACAATAGCACCTGATAATAATTTGACTGGGCATTTAGTTGGGCAATTTGGATCAGTTAGGCTTACCGAGCCACAGCTGCAAAATTAATATTTGCCACGTGTAACGCGGCGTATGCGCAACCCGAGGGCAAGGCCAAGTGAAAAATGCCAAATAATCCATAACATGGCCGCATCCGATTTCGAGCCAGCCAAAGACGAGCATAAACCGGTTAACAGGCTTCTAAGTGCGTAAGTCAAGGTGTACATAAGGACACATGTGCACATATATGTAATTCAATACCCTTAATGAGGGTATAATAAAATTGTGTTGAAATATGTAACGTGTACAAGGCGACATCAGAAAAAATTGAATATATATAAATTTACGTTGTATATCAGTATTCTTTGAGCATGTAAAAATTATAAATTATATATATATCCCTGGTATTACGGTTTTTGTTATTGCCTATATTTTATTTTTTAATTGATTTTAGCCGAACACGCCAACAACAAGCCTTAATTAGGTACTTGCCACTTAATACTTACTTACTGAATATTTGATTACATTAGACCACTATCAATCAATCGTTAATTAACTGTGGTTAAAAAATCATTGTGTGGCTAAGCTAATTAATACAGAAAAAAATTAAATAATTTGTAACACATCGATAATAACAATTACCATTTATATTATATGTAATATCATATATGCAATTTCGCTTTGCGAAAATTATATTTCCTTTTTATATATTTTTTTTAAGTGCATAATGCTTAAATATACCAATCCTATTTCCAATCAATTTTTTAATTTAAAAATACTTTTCCTAAACGAAAAATAAAATATAAATGTTTAAATAACCAAAATCTGTAAACCAAGTCTGCCAGCAAATCGTAAAATGGCAGCAGCCGCAGCAATCAAACCGTGCCCCAAGTTAACGGTACTCCGCTTTATATATACCCACTGCTGCTATCGTCAAGTTTGACCCGGAGCCAGCATCTTCTTTTCAGCGGCAAGTAACGAGATAGCGCGTCGGAAATTTGAGCGATGCAGCCAAATTGCGTTAAGCCAGCAAGTCCTTGAACAGGCATATGTCCCGGACATAGACCCAGCCCCAAACCCAAACCCAAACCCGTACGCAAACCTTTCACAGTCAACTTTATGCTCACCTCAACTAAAGACAAACTGCGCGTTGAAAGCATAAATTCTTGATTGCAATAGACGAAGTCAACGGCGACTGCGACTGCGACTGCTACGGCGACGGCGACGCTGACGCTGATGGAGACAGCATCAGCGATGTTGACGTCGTTGTCCTCATCGCTGTCAGCAGCAGCGTCGTTGTCATCATTTTGATGTCTTCTCAGGAACTTGCGCAATGTTTCACTTAGGGGTAGCATTTCAAAGGCTGGCCACGTCCGAGACCCCCCCCGACAGGACAACATGATGACAGTCGAGCGGGCAAGCAGTTAAATTGCGACCAAACGCAACAAAGGGAACACGTGACATCTGCGGCACATAAATAAAGCACCATTGTGAATTATTGCGCGCCATCATCAGCGCCGACCATCCACCCAAGCCACCCCCCATCGGATCGCTGTTTTATTTATAAGGCTCAAATCAATGGAGACTAAGTCGTCGTAAAGCTATCAACTACTCTCTGCCCCGCTCCCCATGCGCTTCACAGAGCGTGGCTAACACAGCGAAGCCCACTTTTGGGCCAAATTAAGTGCTTAAATTTCAATTAAAACTTGTGTCTTTCGATTTCAATTGGAAATTTCGCCGCCATTAGGGCTAAATATCAGTGATTCCTTATAGTAATTAGCTACAGTAAAATTAAATTGCCAAGCAGTCTGGCTAAAACGTAATAACAGTAAGCTTTGTTAGGGCTCAAATAATATTTATTTAGTTCACCACGAAAGGGACGATCGCGACCTCGGAATTTTCTGCACCAAATCAATAATTTTATTTAAATGTACAGAGGGTACATATCCCAAATGAATTTTAAATAAGTTAATTTACAATTTGAACAACGTTGCAACAAATTTTTAAAAGCATTTTATGTCAAAAACATCCGCAAGAAAGCAACAACAACTACTATTTTGATATTGTGAAAACTTTCGGATATGTTTAGGTAAAATTCAACAATTTTTAAATCAACTATGTATTATAAGTATTTTACTTTGAGCTACCCTTATAAAGTTGAGTTGTGTAAGTTAAATTTCTTTTCAAAATTGCCTTAGGCCAACAGAAAATTACATTTAATAAATAATAAATATATAATTTCATAGTTTTACTGCGTTGAACAGTAAGGTAAAAATTTATAGAAAATTATTAAAAAATGGTTAATTCATTAAAAATCTGTCAAATTACATCCGAAAATATTTTTAAAACTTCCCTTGAGACTTTCACGGCTTAATTTTTGTATATTTTAATAATTTTACATATCGGTTTCTGAAATAAATGCAAATATATAAATTAAATGTGGAATTCACATTAAACTGTTTCACATATCACATAAATATATTAGCGAAATGGAGTATATAAAATTCGTGGAATCCAAGTAAAAAGTTGTTTCTGGATTGCTTTATTGAACGTTGAACGTTTGCCATTATTGCAAATGTCAGACAGGAATTCAAGAGGCAGAAATTTGTATTCCTTGAGCTCACAATACATTTGGCTGCCATTTCTCTCGATTGCTGTCTTTGATTGCAGCTGACCTACTTGATGCCTGATTACCCAACCGCATACACGCCCAAAACCATACACACATATACCAATATACCTATACATTTATAGACATACTTACACACAGCACAATGGGAAATGTTTTCCGTTTTTCAGCAACAGCTGCAAAAACATTAAATTTAAAATTTTCATAAAGATCGTTTCAAAACACAAAAGTTACTCAAGAAACATTTAAGAGTAGATTTTAATTCAACTTTTACGATTTTTTTTTTTATTAAAACAAAAAATTTTGTTTTTTAGATATAATTTTTGCCCGAAAAACGGGTTAAATTGCCCATAGTGCACAGTGCACACCATAGCATACTTTGCATAACTTAAGGCACATTCCGCATACTTCGCTGGCAAATAACTTTGCATATTTGGCGGCGCCTTTGCCGCATGCCTTGATTTATGCAAAGTTCTCATTGCCGCTGCAAAAGCTACTTCGATTAATTGCTGGCAGAGTTCCCAGAGTTTAATACGTACCCATTGTACATGAGACACATATGACAGGCAATTCTCTAAGACCCACACACAGACGCAGATACAGACACAGACACACACAGACACATTAGCTCAGTCAACTCGCAAAGAAGCACATTAATTTGTAGCTCGGTTTTTAAGGACTTGGAAACTTTTGTTTGCCTACGAGTTAAGTTCGTCCCGTCTGAGACTTTGGCTTGTTGCTGTTTTGTTTTTGTGACGGCTTTAAATGCAAATTTCTGTCATTAATATGAATTTGATAAGCATTATGCAATCACTGAAGCATAATGAGATGGGCAATCTTAGACGTACTTACTCGAGAGTGTTTCTCCAAAATGCTAATAATTTGTTGTTCAATGCGTTTGCCTTAAGTCAAAGAAGAGGGCCTTAAAGAGCAATTATCTCAATGGTGACGAAAAATGTAATGCTCAAGCACTTTGGTAACATCATGTGTATATAATTTATATATTCATGTTTGCTGACACGTTTTTAAATTTAATATAACCTTTTCTACAATAATACATTTTATGCAAAAAAGTTTTTGCATTTTCATTTCGTGACAAAATTTTAAAACCTACACAAGTTTATCGAAGAGTGGTCCACATAAAACATTATATTATTTAAAATGTAATAATTAAAGTAAATTCTTAGCTGCAGGCTTTAGAGGCAGCTAAAATAATTTAAAAGTTATTTTCCGTTTATTTTACAATATGATCATTACATGTACATCATTTACTTTTATTTTTATATGGAATTTTTTTAAAAAGCTGTCTATATTTATATTATATAATCTTTGTAAACCCTTGTAACACCCAATGGATGTAATTCCCATTTGGCTACCAAATATGTTGACTTTAGCTATAAAGTTGTGGGAGATATAAATATGGATCGTGTTGATTGTACTGATCTTCAGAAGTAGTCATCAGTGAAAATTTGATGTGATGATGCTTTAAAACTAGGGGAAATAAATAAATGTTATTCAATTGCCACGCTCCTAATGGGCGTAGCCAACAAATCGTTCAGCTTTACTTATTTCTAGATGCGCAAAATACTCTTATTGAAATTTGTAAAACTTATACAGGAGCAAGAATGCGCATTTACAATTTAGGAAGATATATTATATACAAATATAATTAATTGTTGGCAATACAATATTAAAAATACATTTACGAATGAATATTGATACTGTGAAAGTGTATTCCACGCGATTTTTACAAGCCAAGCACAGAGAAGTTTTCCATTCTTTATATCTATTCGCTTCTTTCATATGCACAAGCAATTCATTACACACCATTTTCTGATTTTCCCAGAATACTATTTTATATTTTCCATTTCTGTTTTTTTTTTGTGTTTTTTTTTTTTTTGTTTTTCAGTTGCCGTATTACTTACTCGTACTACTTTTGGCTAGCGTAAGCAGATCTCAAAATCAAGTCAAGCGCGCAGCGAAGCTGTCAACCGCACGGATACGTTGGGGACGGTACTGAGGTAGCATGCAACAAACACACACGAATGGGAAATTCAGTAGTATGTGGAGCGCATCCTGACTGCACCTGACGTACAGGTAAATACACAGACACACACACACGCAACTTCCTTTATGGGGCTGTTGGGTCGTCCTGCAGCTAATGTAGTTTACTTACGCTGAAATATTTGCTTTGCTGCAGCTGCACTTCTATTTCACAGACACAAATACGCACACACACACACACACACACACACACCTGTGGCAGTCAATTTTTATCAGCACTGTTAAATTTGCATACGACATGACAGTTGACTTTTCACTTCCGCTGATGGTAACTGGCCAAGATTATTTACCTAGAGCCGCATGCAGTTGAAAAAGGACAGCAGCAGCAGCATCGATTTTCATGCAATTTCCCAAGTAGTTATACTCAATAATGAAGTGAACAGAGTATATTGGTTATGTGCAATGTCCGCCCTGCTGTTCATCCGTATAAACGCTAAAAGATAAAAAGTTCCACTGGAAGCGTGGCAATGCGCTAACATCTATTGATCTCTCTCAGTTTTTAAGCTAGATACATGAAATTTTTCCAGACAAATTACTCATACGAATGAATAAAATGAATAAATTAATATTTTTGATTTATTTATTGTATCTTAGAAATAAATTCTAGGGTACAGTTGAGCCATATTTGGAAACTATAAAAATTGAAATTTTTACAAAATAAAAAAAATTTACACTGTTTTTGACTGTTGTTTTACTGTGTAAGAGTATTGCAGAGTCGGTTACTGCCGACTTCTTTGATTTGAACTAGTAGTTGGCATCGTTAGCAGGCGGCGGCGCGTGTTCTAAACTGCATTTGAAGAAAAACACGCCTCGGAGGACTTTGCTGGTTAATGTGCCGGCTGTTTGCCGAAAAATTAAGATAATTACGCAGGAGGCGCTGGAGTTGCTGTCAGGATCAGCCGCAAATTGCCGTCATCATTCTTGACTACCTTTTGTTGTGCCAGGACTTATGAGAAAGGCCGAAATGTCATGTACAAAAGATAAAAAGGACACGCCGGCTAATGAAACAGCAGCAAAGCGTAATCACAAAAAAAAAAAAACAATATAAAAACAAAAAAAGAAAACGAAATACCATTGTGAAAAGCAAACACCAAAAGGATTGTGGGGCACATTTCCAGTTTTGAACACCCATCTACCCACCTACAACTGCTGCCATAGCTCCACCAGCTCTATTGTTCTTGTTGTTGTTAATATTTCGCTACCGTTGCCTTTGTTAAATTGAAACAATTTGTCACTCTTGGCCAAGTTGCCAGCGGGCTTTGTTTTTGTTAGCGGGCAGCGGGCGACAGACTGCAAGGACGGACTACCCATTTGATAATGAAATAAATGAAGAGTAAAGTGGGCACGGGCAAATATTGTACAAATATTTTAATATTTCTGTGTATTATAATTGCATTGTGTTCAAAAAAAAAATGTGAACAAGTGTTGACCGTTATTCACGCGCTGCGTGCTAAGCCAATTAACTTTACAGTTTTCGAAACAAAACAATTGCTAAATAAACTTTATTCAGATGGAGTAGTGCCATCAAATAGGTATCAATCGTGTACCAGCAAAAAGGGAAGATGATTCGGGATTAACCAGGGCACACAGTGTGTGTTATTATTATTTAAAGTATAGGATATATTTTTATTTATTTTGTAAATAGCACTTGCTATCCCCTTTTTCACACAACATTCTTATATTCGTACTCGTATTTATATAGTTTATAATTTTTGGTAATTTTACCGTTTTGATAGATTTTAGTAGCTTTGCTGACTATATTTTCTAGACGATGTTTAGCATAGATTAAAGTAAATATAGCTCAGTTTACTTTGTACTAATTTTTTTTGGCATGATTATTAAAATCTCTTTAATATTTTAACGTAGTCAAAAAATCGGACATGCTGAACATACTTTTCAGTTAGTGAAGGAGTATAACTAATAATTTGGTTTCCAACTTTAGTCTCTAGTCATTGATTTAATACAAATTTTAGATACATTTTTATCAGGTAAATTTGCAGCCGTTGCAGGGAGATTGGCAATTCGATAACATGTCGATACGCCTCAAATCGCAAATCGATAACATGTGTATATTTCCTAAAATTTTTAAGATAGAGGCACCAAATTTGTTATGTAGATAGCTGGTGACCTCCCCCAAAGATTGCAAGCATGATAGCCCGGCCGCGCTCACTGGAACGCCACCCAACGCCCCCCCCGTAAAAAATCGTATATGCCTATATCTCCCAAAACAGTTTTTAAGCTAGAGTTACCAAATTTTGAAGATAGATAACTGTTTACCTCCTTTAAAGGTCGGTACAAACGTTTGGACATGTAAAGCTGTCGAACCCCAGGTCTCATATTTCAAATATCCATAAAAACAATATTTAACCTGAAAAATTTTTATCAAAAATCTTGCCAAAATGTAGAAAAATTTGGACATATTTAACTCTCGGACCCATAGGTCTCATATTTGAAACACCCATAAATTTGTCATTGTGATCATGATTTTTCATTAACATCGATTCTACATCTAAAATCACTGCATTTTGAAAAAAATTGCGAACTCATTTTGAAAAAATTTCTTTTCAAAATGTCAAAAGATTTCCGCCCTCGCCAACTCTCGTCCCGGTAAATCGCAAAAATAGAAAGAAAAAAAAGCAAAACACCCCCGCATCGCAGAAATTACAAAATACCAAAATTTGTCAAAATAACAATAACAATTGGGAGCTTGAACTGCTTTAGTCAGTAACGCCCGACCGCAGCGTTCTTACTTTTTTACCAATAGCATTATTCAAAGGTGAAGACAGTGCACTTCCAACTTGGATACAGGAACTTCCACATGTTTCCACAGAACTTGGAGCAAGAGTATTTAAGTTTCGTCAGAGTAAAAGATGCGTATATTTTCATTCTGTTAATTCATTTTAAAACCTGGAATATGGTTTTTTCACATACATGTATAATGTATATTGGGTACATATTCAAATTGAACTCCATTTATTTGCCGCACTCGCCACGTGTAAAAATCAAAAGCGTTAAAATAAAATCAAAAAGAAAATCAGCGTCAGTTAAATTTTATTTAAATGCCAATTTCATTTGCATAACTTGCGCGATGCGCAATACATTAAATTGCATTACATTACATTACTTTACATTAATGCCAGATGGCCACTTAGCGTGAAAAAAAAACAATTTAAATTCCTCGATAGGCAGTTAAAGCAATGAAAATGCCAAAAACCAATTCAATTTCTTCCTGCCCCGTGGCTTACTTAAGACGAATCCCTAAGCCCGATTCAAAAAACATATACAGCTACACACACACACACACACACACATTGTGAGATGAGTTTAGTTACCCGGGCTGTTGAGGCACTTAACCCCGCTGGTCAGCAGCTTTATGATAAGCCCAACAAGGATCCGAGGTGCAAGTGGCCATTTGATCTGTTGCCCCTTTTCGATTTGCAACCGGTTGCCAAATCGGCCTGAATGTCTGACGTAACAGGAAATAAATTCTCAACAGCCTTTTGTGCCAGGCCGATGGCAACCGAACCAGCTGCCACGCCCACTCCGTAGTGTATTTACTGGACTTGTGCTTGACCAGCGTCCGGCAAAAGTAAGCTTAAATGCGGTCACCTGGTCCAGACTCAATGCATTGAAAGTTGCCCTAGGAAAGGATATTTCAGTTTTCTCGGTACATTTGTAGCCCTCGCGAAACTTAAACGGATTCTAGTTTTTTCTTCAATAACTCGTTTGCAAATTTATTGCTAATACACTCAAGATTTTGTATTATGCTGTTATTATGTATTGTTATGTTTATTCATTACTATTATTTTTATTTATAATATTTAGCTGTGTTTTTGGTAAACATTAAATCAACTTGATGCGAAATTTGTTGTTAAACCTCCTCCTGTTAAACCTTCATCATGTAAAAATAAAATTCGCTTATAAAGAAATCTCTAAACCTATCGATAGGCCAACAATCGAATCACAAAATGATCGCATATTTTGCATATTATCGATTATTTGCTGAAGACTTAAACAAGTATGTATTTACTTACTAAAAATAATTACTAAATTAAAGTACAACATCTAAAACTATCGATAATCGAATTTTAAAATTATATATTTTGTTTTATTAATATTGGTAAATTTACGTATGATGGAATTTTTAAGTTTTCTTTCGGACCCATTTTCTTGAAAAGGTATTCAAAATTCGGATATGCCACCGATTGATTGCCCATTCTTTTTTGTGTAGTTTATTTTGATGTGCTTTAAGTGCAGAGCAAGAGTTGCTGCCGACTGTTGTTGTTGTTGTTGTTGTGCATTGTAGTGTTCATGTCTGAGGCAGCTCTGCTTCAAATGCAACATTTCACCGGAAAGCAGCGGAAGGGCTTTTATATGCCAGGCTACTTCCGGTCTATAGAAATCCAGAGTTGTTTTTGTTGCCCCAAGTGGCTGCTCGGCAGGCAGTTAACAATGTGTGCGCCTATGCATATGCTACACATTTTTGCAGGCGCAGTCAAGCGCCAATAAAGTGTTGCATACTCCGAGGCAGCGCCCTTAAACTTGGCAACCACACTTTAACAAATAGCCCAAGATGAATATATGCAAGCTCTTCAGATAAGCACCCACACAACATTCCACTCCGTTCGTCACACAAACGCACTCATGAAGACATGATGCATAGTTACATAAGTATATATTGATGATAACGTTTTAGAATTATCTTGGTATATTTAAATGCACCCACAAATGCGTATGCGTATGCGTAATTTATTATTTAATTCAAATTTGCGGACATTTTTATTTATTTTCTGTCACAGCAGTTACCCCATGTGGATACATTTTCAACTAATTGAATTCTTTTAAATTCTCCATGTTATGTATTATACAATAGCATAAAAGTAACTGGGTGTTCTTTCAAGCATCTAATCAAGTAGTTTATACGCGGTCACGAAGTGAAAAGCGTTATTCTAAATAAAATATAATCCGCTAAAATTTTTATATTTTGAAAGAGAGTTAATCGCGAAAAATTATATCTCCCACAAAATTAGAGTTAGTCACCAAAGTCGAAATTGTGATCAAAGTGTGCTTTGAAATCGTTTAACAAGTACTTTCAAAACTCAAAAATATCTCATATCCCAATCAAGAAGAGGCAATTAATAGATTTTACATTAACAGATAAAAAAAAAAATAAATATGTTGAATCCAATGTCGGAGAAGGTGTCTTACGACTACATCAGCGAAAAAATAATTCGTACGGTGATAACTAAGTTTATTATCTGCTTGGTGCTCCTGTTTTGCACTCAAAATGGTAGGTAAAACATTAGGTTTTATTAAGAGTAAATTTCGCTAATATTTTACTCTTGAAAAAATTATATTTGCAGTCTTAAAATCGATACACACGAAATACATGTACTTTAGCAACATACAAACGGAGAATACGTTCCTTAATACAAGACCATATCAAAGGAAAAATCACTACTATGCGGTCAGTTTTGAAAATATATTGACAGCAGAAAATATTTGGAATTATATTAACAATAATTTCATACCAATTATTCACAAGCCCGATTCTTTAATTGGGGATGATATAAATGAAACCAATCCAAACTTATTGGGCGAGGGCCTAATCGTGGGCGTGCCAAGAATTCGACAGCTGCGCGTCAAACCGAGTAAAAGTTGTCTGCATAAAATCACTGTTGACAATCTGGCCACAGATCCGTGTTGGCCCGAGTACTCATCTGTAATGGAAGATAAGCGCATTTATAAAAGGTACGCACGGATTTCAAATAATTAATCCCCACAATGTATATAAATGTTTCTGATCAGTATCAACAGCCGATAACGATAAGCATGTTCGTGTTAACGTTTTCCGATTCCCGTAACACTTTTGATTGGGCCTAGAGTCATCACATTTGGTAAAAAGTTTTCTACAAACTCCTTGAAAGATGACAAAAATCAAGATTTTGTACAAAATAATACAAATTAAGACCGTGTTCGTCTGTTAAGCTGTTTTACTGTAAACGGGTATTTCGCAGTCGGTTATACCCGACTGCAACTTTTCATTTATTTTTTTCCTTAATCGATTCAAACGGTATTTTAGCATCAATTACAAAAACGATGCCAGAAATATTTGGACCCGATTTTACAAATACAGCGGCGGCGGCTTTTCAATTAACTTACATGTGAATCAAAGTGATAATATGGACTTAATTGCGAATCTTTCAAATAGTCTGTGGATTGATCAAAGCACACGCCTTGTTGTTTTAGAGTTGAGCGTCTTCTATGACAATAACGAGATGTTTCAAATTATCAAGTAGGTGCCGTTATTTTCAATTCGATTTAAAAAACGCACTCCTCCAATCATATTTTCAGATTGATACTCGAAATAATGCCAACGGGCTTTGTAGTGCCCTCGGCATATATTAGATGTATACCCGTGAAATGCTTTCCAACTATGGATATATTTAGTAGTTTTTTGGGCATTGTGTTTTTTATAATTACACTTTACTATACGTATCAGGAAATTTGCGAAATTTCTGAAATGGGTCCAACAAGCTATTTCAAACATGTCTATAATTATCCTGACTTATTTTTCTTGCTTGTACGTATTAAAGAAATTGCAAGTATAATTTTGTGGATGAACTTTATAAATTTATCGAATATTCTTAGACATCGTACTTTGTGTTTGGCTATAATATTTGGCACACCATCGAGATCAATAATATCTACACAGCTTACGAAAGAGATCATACTGATTATATCAACATGGACAGCTTAATTTCGGGCTGGGAAGTATATATAATTAGCGTGGGAGTTCTGATATTTGCGTGTTGGCTCAAGGTAATCAGATTCATATCGTTTCACAGAACAGTGAAAATTCTGGCGGTTACCGTTAAACAGGTAAGAAACGGACTATTTAAATTGTGGTTTTGATTTTGATTATTTCATTTCTGATCAGTCGCTTGGAAACATTTTCGTCTTCTTTTTTGTCTATGTGATCGTATTATATGCATTTGCACAGTTGGGGACTATTTTATTTAGCGATAAACTGGTCGATTTTGCTTCCAATTACTCGTCTCTGATCACTTTAATGCGCCTAATTATGCTCGATATTGACTATGAGCAGATGCGGAATGCACTTCCTTATGTGGCGCCATTTTATTTTGTCAGTGTGGTCGTCATTATCTATGGGATCTCCCTGGTAAGTGCAAAAAATGATATTAATATAAGAAAGACCCGTGTTAAATTCCACAAGTTCTTAGAACTTATTTGTGGCCATTTATCTGAACACCTATACAAATGTCAAGTCCAAAATGATCATTCAAGATAGAGAAGTATTTAAAATGCTCACAGAGGGCTTTAAAGAATACTTGTGTTTTTGGCGCAGACGAGGGATACACCAAAGAAAGACGTTCTCGATAGATTTAGTAGCAAACGATAAAATATATCCGAATATCCGTCATACTGAAAGGCCCCCTCCAAAAATGCAACCAGTATTAGATCTTCGAGAGAAATTGGCTCGGTAAATTATTAATAAAAAAAAATGTTATTAAATCTAAAAAAAAATTAATAATTTCAAAATGTTTTTAGAATAACTGAACGCTCTATTAAAATTGAAGAAATGGTGGAGAGACTTGTAGAAACGATCGAACTTATTTCCAAACTACAGAAATTAAATAATAATTATTGATATAATCTTATTCATCTGCATAATTTCAATTTGTTCTCATTTTTTTATTTCTACATAGGTCAAACTTATGTATAAAATAATAATAAAAAACGTATCTTCTGCAATTGTTAAGTTTATTTTTTTTTTCATCCAAATAGTAAGAAAATCAAATAAATCAAATATACTCTTTCAAATGGAATACTTTTTCGTGGTTAATAACAAAGAAATTGAATACGAATTCTGGCTGTATAAACAATTTTTCTGAGCCATTAAAATGGTTAATTTATAAATAGCTTTAACTAATAAAACAAGTAAAAATGCTGCAGTCGGGTGTAACCGACAACACTATACTCGTTCACAATTTTTGTGCATTGCAGAATTAATCTCTAATAAATTATGACAAATACAATCCATTAAAAAGAGAAATTCGCAATTCTAAATTTTGAGAAAAAAAAACATTTTTCCGATATGAGAGGAGGGTACATGCTTTTTCCAAACAATTTTGTTTTCAAAAATGCATATATTTTAAATGTAAAATCCATCTTAATGAAAAATCATGATCAAAATATTTTGACAAAGTTATGGAAGTTTGAAATATGGGAGCTTTGGATCCGAGAGCTTTACTTGTCAAAATTTTTGGCAATTTTAGCATGATTTTTGACAAAAAATTGTACTCTCCGAATCGGGTTTAAGGTCAATTTTTATACTAATTAGGACTAACACAATCGATTAAAAACAAAAATCCGAAAAAATTTTTTTTCGAAAATGAATAAAAAAATGTATTTTCAAAAATGCATATATTTTAAATGCAGAACTAATCTAGATGACAAAACATGGCCAAAATGCCATCAAATATGAAAATTGAATCAGTTTTGACAAAGTTATGGAAGTTTGAAATATGGGAGCTTTGCATCCGAGAACTTCACATGTCAAAATTGCGTTGGCGAAATTTTCTTCGTGGCCAGAAAAATAAGTAAAGGGGAAGTAACCGATATATTTGGAAAAAAAAATGTTTAATTTATTTTCAAAGACAAGTTAAATTTTAATGCAGAATCATAACTCTTACATAGAGACACGAAAAATAAAATAAAAGAAAATGTACAAAATAAATTTAGAGCACTTCACAAATCAGTTGAAAATGGATTTTTACACCCCCTAACCCGTGTATGTCCTTGACCTTAAATTGCGGGTTATTTTCTTGAATAATTTAAATTTCGAGAATATAGAAATAATTAAAATCGTTGCCGCTCCAGACTTTGGGGCTTGTGCTATTTGCTAAGATGTATGTGGATAAACAAGAAGCGTGTCGGCCCAGAGATAAAACGCACACAAAAACAAGTGAAGAGGAAAAAACGCAGGTTAATGGATTTTCCTTGTGAAATTCGACTTCAGACACACGGTGATGACCGCCCAACCAAGCCACATTTCTTTTTGGTGCTCTGAGAAATATATATGTATAGGTATGTATGTATGTATATATGTATATATAAACTTTTTTGTGACCCTAGAACGAATCTCATTTTATTTCACTCTTTATGCTGTGGTGGATTTTACAAGTGAAAAAGTTTACATTTATTATCAAGATGTATAAAGTAGGCGTCCCCGCCCGCCGTCCATTTCGAGGGACAACAAACAACACATTACGTTTAATTGAATGTTGCGGTTGTCGCTTGTCGTCGGGCATTTTTGGGCCGAGACTTCTTAGCCAACGTTTTGGCCGGGCTTTTGTGTTGGCCGGGCACGCGCCTAAGAAGCACACGAATTATAATGTAGTGTAAATATTTAATGGTGATGTGACTTTAGATTATGTTGCTGTCACGTGGTCGCTGTTAAACGTGCTCTCCTGCTGAGCCGGCAACTTGGCCAATTCAATGAACTGTAAATGTCGCTGCCTTTTTCCTTTCACGTGCACACTGCAAAATAAGATGCAGGCGGGTGTAACCGACCAACCGTTTACATTATAATATTCATTTTTGAAATTGTGGAGGCGAAAGTGGGCGTAGCTGAATATTTTTAGTCGTAGCTCATAAGAAAATTTGGTGCCACAATTGCTGATTTTAACTCTAAAACTGTGGGAGATATGGATTTTAGATTTTTTACTCACCCCCCAATAAATATATGAATACTATCCATTTGCAACACCACTTGTGGGCGAATCCAAACAATAATTGTGCGATCTTTAAAGGAGGTCAGTAATCTGTCTGAAAAATTTGCATGTATCCAACTTAAAAACAACTTAAAAACATGTTTATCAGTAATCTTTCTGAGAGAGATAAATGGATTAAATCTGACGCTGGTATACGCGAGTGTATGTTCCAAGTTTTAATCCCAATATACTCTATCCACTTCGTGAACCAGTATAATAACGCATTGACGTAATAATTTATATGTATGTGTGCGAATCATTGAGCCGCAGACGGCGATAATAAAAAATGCGCAATGAAAAAATAAATGTTATTTGTACCGAACTTTGCTGGGCTTGAAAGCAGTGCATATTTTAGTCAAAGTTTGTCATAAATATATAATTCCCAACGCAAAGCACGCTTGAAAAACTTTATAGTTATTTTGCGTTTTGCGCATTCGCTAAGTTAAATGTGCGCGCGCTGCAGTGGCACCATCTGTAAACAGCTTTGCCAGGCTTTTAGCGTGTGCTGTAGCAAGTAGCTTTGTTTTGAATACTTCAACGAATGGCAGCACTCGTCATTTGACACTTGACCGTATATCGAATATGTATCGATTGGCGTGACTTACTCGATACCATATGATAGAGAAAATGTACGTCATGTGATTGTGGATTCTTTTTTTCGCACGAAGCAGTCACCTGTCGGCCAAGAAAAATACAATTACGCCTGCAATTTGGTAAATAGAACTTAAAATTATTGCAAAATTTCAATTTATGCAATGTTTTTTCGCAATAGACAGACAACAAAACGTGCAAGATGGCGCCCCAAATACGCACAGTCGTAACTCAAACATTTCTCGGTCTCTTCCTGTCCGCGGCCACCATACTTATCCTCTACTTTGTTTTGACTGGCAAGGGCGAACGTGTGAGTGTCGGCTGGTTTCTAGCCACCTCCAGTCCGTACATGTGGGCCTGTCTGGGCATCGGATTGTCCGTTTCGCTGTCTGTCGTGGGCGCCGCCCTTGGCATACATACCACGGGCACCAGCATTGTTGGCGGCGGCGTTAAAGCGCCACGCATCAAGACCAAGAACTTGATTTCGGTCATTTTCTGTGAGGCTGTCGCCATCTACGGCCTGATCACTGCCATTGTGCTATCCGGCCAGCTGGAATCGTTCCAAATGGAATCGGCGCTCTCCAGCGAGAGTGTGATGAACCAGAACTGGTTCTCGGGCTACCTTATTTTCGGTGCAGGTCTCGCTGTCGGCCTAGTCAACCTGTTCTGCGGCATTGCAGTTGGCATCGTTGGCTCCGGAGCAGCCCTCTCGGATGCCGCCAATGCTGCTCTGTTTGTCAAGATTCTGATTGTGGAGATCTTCGGCTCGGCCATTGGTCTCTTCGGTCTAATTGTGGGCATTTACATGACATCGAAGGCAAAGATGGGTGATAAGGATTAAATGGACGCAGGAGCTAGCTCGCAATGTGAGTACTAAATAATTAATATCAACATTCATATAACAATTGATAATTCATTGTAGTATTTGTGTCACGCGCCCCATCAAAAACAACAACAACAAAAAAGTCATCAAGCCATTCCGACAGCTGAGACACAACAACAACAGTGTTCTCCTTTTTTGGAAATTACAACTCGTTATACACAGTTACAGTTAAGAAGAAACCCCCTCCCCCCTGCTACGAAGACGAAAACATGGGACTTTAGTTACTTATTAAGTTTAAAAGTTAAATATACAATTTTTACGCTGCGCACATTGCGTTAACTCAGCATCAAACGTTTAATGTGCGCCGTTTAAGAATTGCGTTAATTTGTTTTTTTATTATTTGTTTGATTTGTAAGTGTGCGAAAGACAAGTGTGTGTGTTTATAATATAGAGATATGTAGTTGCTTATATTATTTGTTCATTCTTTGGCACTTGTATTTCTAAACAAAATGTATTATATTAACTACAACTACAAATAATAAATGTAAAACTCTATATTTTATGCTACTGTTAATGCAGAAGTAATATAAAGTACACAAACAATATTATCATTATAGAAAGTATTCCATATTAAAACAATTAAATACATGTGTCTTGTTAAACAATACCCAAAAGAGATCCAACTCTATTCAGTTGCACGCGCCAATAGCCCATAACATAGGCTTCTTATAACGCTATCAGTTAGTAAAAACGTCATGGACAATATTATTATCATTATATTCAGGGAGTGTTTGAACAGCTAAAATAGCAGCAAAAAACATTGCGGTTATATGGACAGACAGACGAACGGACGGAAAGCATGACGGACATGGCATAAATCCAATATACTCTTCACTTCGGGAACGAATATAAAAATAAAATATTCGTACTAGAAATTTCGTACTTCCCCTTGTATAAAAAAATGGCCTAACACTATTAAGGTGATTACTTCAAATCTACTAAGAGTAACCAATTAATGGTATTAATTGTATAAATAATAATATAATTCAAATTGCCACATACGAATTGCTATTGATAGTTGCCTAAAACAGTTTTATGATAAAGATTACAGGACGAAAAAACAAAATATCTACTGGACATTAATTAAAAAAGCTATAAGCTGTCCTTATAAGCGATGTCTTCTACCCACGATTGAAAGAGCTGCAGGTTAGGCAAAGAATTCTGAGCTCTAATTTTTTACGCAAATATTGAATTCTTAACTAAAGTAGACTAGATATCTAAATGAAACTTGGCATAGATCCGTATTATTAATATGCACATAAATGTTTCAAAATTGGCCCGATAAGACCGCCATATCAGATATAAAACTGATAGGAATAATCGGAAAAAACACGACTGTGTTTAAAGAAGTTATGGTCCAATTATATATTCATATATATGCTGTACATGTTTAAAATGGAACGCACGCCAATTGCAAGGCAATAGAAACAAAGAACAAACCGATATTGTATCATTACACTCTCTTAAATTGTGCTTTTTTATTCCAGTGCCGAATAACGAAACTTTAGAGCTCGCAATTGTGTCGCGTGCTTGACTTTGACAAGTACTTTTGCAATTTAGCATACATATATCATATTTTGAATTAAATAAATAACTGTTAAAGTTAACAGGAATACCTATAGTTTACTTTGATATGGGCAAAGTTGCCAGATGTCAAAGCTTGGTGATATGTCATGTATTGAACACAGCCACACTGGAAGCACAATTAATTTCTTTTATCATTCGATTTCAAAGGAAGCAGTCGTCGCACTTTTTTGCGTTTATTTCGTCTGCAAAGCACAAAATAGTTTGAAAACTTAAAAAATTTGAAAATATTTGCGCACTTGAACTACAGTAAGCATATGACAAATATGTCCGATTACGGGGAGTGCCCATATGAATCGGGATACGATATTCAAGAACAACAGCTGCAGCAGGAACCGAATCAACAACAAGTCGAAGATGCTGTTTGGGAGGAAAACGAACAGGGAGAACTAAACGAGCTGGCTGGAACGGCCGAGTGGCCGGAGATCAAAATATTTGGTCGCTGGAGCTGCGATGACATTACAATCAGTGACATTTCGCTGCAGGACTATATTGCAGTCAAGGAGAAGTTCGCACGTTATTTGCCGCATTCGGCTGGCCGTTATGCGGCCAAGCGTTTTCGCAAGGCTCAGTGCCCCATTGTCGAGCGTCTGACGTGCGGCCTGATGATGAAGGGGCGTAGCAACGGCAAGAAATTGCTCGCCTGTCGCATTGTCAAGCATGCGTTTGAAATAATACACTTGCTGACAGCGGAGAATCCGCTGCAGGTTACGGTGAACGCCATTGTGAATGCGGGTCCGCGCGAGGACTCGACGCGCATTGGACGCGCTGGCACCGTGCGTCGCCAGGCCGTTGACGTTTCGCCGTTGCGTCGTGTCAATCAGGTAAGGATTTCACACGCATTTCACAACACTAGCAAAATAAGTTTGTACTTCCTATTTTACAGGCAATTTGGCTGATTTGCACTGGGGCACGTGAAGCCGCTTTTCGCAACATCAAAACCATTGCCGAGTGCTTGGCTGATGAGATGATTAACGCCGCCAAGGGCTCGTCCAATTCGTATGCTATCAAGAAGAAGGATGAACTTGAGCGCGTGGCCAAATCAAATCGTTAAATGTAAAACGAACAAAAAAATTAATAAAAATAAAAAAAATATTCTTTAGTTCAAATGAGGCTTTCATTTTGATGTTTCAGCGCGCATCGAGTCGGCAGCACCAAAAAATTTAGTTGTCACAACTGTTGGCAGGGTTTGAAAATTAAATTCATTCTTCAGTTCAAATGGGTGTTATATTTTAAAATTCAGCGCGCATCGAGTTGGCAGTGGCTCGCACAGCTGTTAGGACTTAAAAACAAAGGCATTCTTCAGTTCAAATGAGGCGCTACAATAAAAGTTTCGACTCGCATCGAGTTGGCAGCACCCAAATAAACCTGCGACGTCTCTAGCTCGCCCAGCTGTCTGAGTTCAAAGTATTGGCGCCAAAATTTAAATATTGCAGGTAAACTTTTTTTACTTTTGATAAATATGAGCACTTCGTTGACAGCTAGCTTTAAACTTGAACGAGTTCATTTTTTTTGACGGAATTTTTCGATAATACGTAAAAGATAAAAAAATGGATGTACGCGCAATATTCGGTGTATTCTTTGGCTTGTGTACTACCGTGGTCATCATCATAATTCTGTCTAATGTTGTGACTGGAGTGGGCGAACGCTCCGGTCTTAGCTGGTTTCTATACACAACCAATCCGCACTTGTGGGCTGGCCTCGGCGTTGGACTCTGTGTTTCGCTGTCGGTCGGCGGCGCTGCCATTGGAATCTATACGACCGGCGTGAGCGTGGCTGGAGCTGGCGTTCGCGCGCCCCGCATCCGAACCAAGAATCTGATATCCATAATTTTTTGCGAGGCGGTAGCCATTTACGGGCTTATCACCTCGATTGTATTCTCGGGCAATCTGCAGACCTATGTCATGCACCACGTAATCAACGACCAGAAAATTATGAACAAAAACATGTTCACGGGTTTTGCAACGTTCGGCGCCGGCATGGCCGTTGGCCTCGTCAATCTCAGCTGCGGCATTTGCGTGGGCATTGTCGGCTCCGGCGCGGCGCTCTCGGATGCCGCCAATTCGGCTCTTTTTGTCAAGATTCTGATTGTTGAGATTTTTGGATCGGCTATCGGACTCTTCGGATTGATTGTTGGCGTTTACATGACCTCCAACGCAGAGATGATTAACTGAATACTTTTATGTGAAGCTAATTTTATTAAAAGCTAGAATTAACATAGGAATCTTAAGCTAATCATCACTCTCATCGGCGCTGTGTTCATCAGCGTTGCTGCCCTCCTCCACCTCGTCCTCCTCTTCTTCATCCCAGTGCTTGATTTTCTTGTTGGTCATGAAGTCCTCGCGCAGCACATTCCACTCGGATTTCTTTTTGTTGGCAGCAGCAGCTGACGGTGTCTCATCATCTGTAGCCTCCGCACCCTCCGTATCAGTCTCGGATTCGCTTTCCTCTTTCTTGACGGCATTGTCTATGGCGGCCGACTTGGCGCGTTTGCCGCTCATCAGTACGTCCAAAAACTTGCGCTTGTCAATATTGTTCAACACCGCATCCTGACGACTGTCCAGCGGCCCGGCCTCGGCCAGCTGCTGCTGCAGACTCTTCTGCTGGATGCGCACCGCATTGAAGAACTGCACCGTGCCGCGTGTGGCCACCTTGCGCAGGTTGCGCTCGCGCTCGATGTCACGGAAGCTGGGCTTGACGCGCAGCTGCAGCGGCACATTCTTGCGCTGCTGTCGCGTCAGATGGGCATCGAGCGCCGACACTTTCGGCTTGGCTTCCTTTGCTCTCTTTGGCTCCTCCTCGGCCCCATCGATCTCAAAGTCATAGTCCTTCTTTTTACCCTTCTGACCGCTCTCAGCACCCTTACTTTTTAACTTTTTAGCGCGCGAAAGCACCACCCGCGTGGAGTTCGCCGGTACGGGCGCTTCGAGCACTTTGCGGATGGCGTTTGCCCAGGCGGGATTTCCCTCGTTGTTGCACTCAGCGACATCGCACTCGTCTGAGCTGTCCGAGGTCTCGGCCGTAGTCGGATCCACTTTGGGCTTCTTTCCAGACAGCAGCGCCATAATTCCAATTCAAGAGCAAATGATGCACATTGACAACACGTGCAGCGACAACAATTTCAACGCTTAATATTTATTTAACAGCTGTTGAGAATGATGCAGTGCGGAATTAAAGTTCAGTTCGAACTAGTTCCTGTTATGGTATTTTACTTTAGTCAATGCGGCCACACTTAAAAAAGTTACCCAAATCTCTCGGAGTTTAGAAATAAAAAATATACGTTTAAAGCCGTCAGCTGAACCCGTTTGCAACCGGAATAAACAAAAGTAAAACACGAATCTAACCTTTTCATTAAATTCATTTTACAAGAAAATATATATTAAAAAAATAAAAATAATAAATAAATAAAATAAATAAATAAAACAAGTAAATCAACAAAAAAAAAAAAAAAAACAATAAAAAATTTTTTTTAATTTTAATAAAAATACTTTATTTCGAACCAAAACCATGTTTTAATAATGTAAAAAGCTAAGTATACAAAATATTGGTTCGAACCGTAAACTTACCAGCGATAATTTTGGCTTTAAATAATTATTGGTTTAATTAATTAAATGACACACAACTATATACAAAAGTTTACCTTTATTTGACAATAATACTTTGTAAATTCTCTAGCGCAGTCTCATACTCCATTAGATTTTCAACAGCTTGTTGTTCGGGCGAATGGTTTTTAAGTTGATAAATAAAGATTTGAATAAAGTGCTGCGTTGGCTGTAACATACAAAAAATATAGATTTATAATTAAACATATAAGGCAAAACAAGTGTAAAAAGCGTGTAGCAAACTTCTCGTTACCGTAAGAAAATATGTATAGAACGACTGAAATATTCTAAATTTCTGTATGCTATATGCACAATTTTTTGTAACTTTTAGAAACGCAAATAATCGTAATCTGTGTGTAAAATTTTAAGTCCATAATTCGACTGTAACTGTTAATTGTGTGAATAAAAACTATACTTTTAAGATGAGATACGACATAGATTTGCTAGCTAGATTATACTCTTAACACATCTTCAATGTGCATAGGGTATACATAGAACAAACCTTAATCACTGACTGCGTTTTCCCATGCACGACAAGGCTCTCCATGAGCACAGCTACAAACTTGACGTAGAATTCCCGCAAGTGCACATGCAGAGACTGCAGAGGAATGGGCAGCACGCACACCAAATAACAGCGCTGCATGGCGACGAGCATCTGGGCGGATATATCAGCGCTGTGTAGCAATTTCTCAGACTCTAGCACAAGCATTTGCAGGATGCTTTTGGCCCAACGGTAGTTGGTGACAACGTTAAGCGAGGCACAAACTTCGAGGCAGGCTGCCATTTGATTGGGTTGTGTAAAATCACTGGCCAACGCTGCAGTGATTTCATCCTTATTTATAGCGAAGTAATAGCTCAGTTTTGTTATAAAATACAGCAGGCAGATTGACATTTCGGCATTGGACGTTAGTGATACGTTTTGAATAAGGCGCTCAAGCATATCGTCACACTGATTCCACTGTAAAAGTAATTGGCAACGATTAGCAAATGAACAAGTTAAAAATTATATTTAATTAATTATGCTTAACTACCGTAAAGGCATCCAGTTCAGTAAAATGGTCCAGGCACAAGCAGAGACAATCCCAATTGGTAGTTGTAGCGCCGACTGCGTCCATGCTGTGCGCTTCCCTCAGGATGTGTTCGTAAATAACGCCTTGTAAATTCAGACGCTGAATATCAGCAGAGCTCTAAGTGGGAATACCTATATGAGAATATGCGATATGCAGGGGCGAGTTCTATCTTACGCCATGTTTTAACATATGTGCAAAGATTTGGACGCCAAGCTGCTTGTACTCCGGCTGAAAGCACTCGCGCACGTTGAGGCCCACAGCTATGCTAAATGTTAGCATTTGCGGGGACATCTTGCAATCGTCAACGTAACGATGCTGTAATAGAAAAGATTATAGTAGTGAAAAGATTTGATTGGGATTATTTACCTCCAAGTATCTGACATATCCATGCACTGCGCCAAGCTGACGTTTCCAAAAATCCTTGTGCAGATTCTGCTCGTAATATTTAAATATATATGATTCCTCAGCCCGTTGACAGTGGGACACAAGTTTCCTTAGGACTTGATGGGCATTTTGAAGCAGATGTTCGGCATCGCCTTGAAGCCTGTAAATCGTCTCCGATGCGGTCAATTCACAAAGCAACAACACAAGCTGTGCCCGCAGCTAAAATAATAGATAAGCATTAACTATAGGTTATAAGTATAGGTCAATTCGTAAGGAAACCTCTTGGCAAGAGACATCATTTAGTACAACATCCTCGTTTGTCTGCAGAATATCGTACAAGTTGGGCAGCTCTTTTTTGAGCAATTCATGATAGCTCTCGAAATGAGCCGGAAGCACCTGCACATCATCGAGATCCTTGTTAAGGCCAGGTAGCATACACAGCTGCACCTGATCAGATATATACGCCAGCTGTGGGTCCCTCGCATCGCCAGTCATGGTGGAAACATTAAAAGCAAACCATTCAAAACAGATGAAATAAAAGCCAAACAGGGTTGCACCGAATGGTCGTGAACAACTTATATTTAACTACCCAAATAACTGAACGAAGCAACTCATTAGATACAGTTAAATTATCGATGTTTAAAATGCGCGGCTTTAAATATATCTTTTTTTTTTTACTGGCTTAAATAGAAAATTAATTACAACAAATTAAAAAACAAAAAATTAAACAACTTATTGTATCGTTCACTTTGTTCGTTTAATAAAAATTGAACTACTTTATACACTTTGTATAATTCAATCGATATTAGTCAGCTGTTTGACAGTGGGACCTTATGCTAGGCAGCATATTAAATGGTCACACGTTTTATTTACTGCAGCCGGTCTGAAAGCTGAAACATTTTGTTAATCTATAAATTGTCTATTAAAAGCTGCCGGAACAAAATAATGCTAAAGCTCAAGCTCGAGGCCTTAGGTCATCCAACGCCAAGCGATGTGGCATTGAGCAGTAAGTATAGAATGCTGCGTCTAACATCGTGGTGAAGCTAATTTACCCCCCACCACACGCAGATCGCAAGGAGTTTGCAAGCACAGTACTGTGGCTGGAAGACCAGAAGATTCGTCTCTATACGATCGAAGATCGTGAGAAATTGCGCAATTTAGACGACATGCAGGTGTGGGAAGAGGGCTACAAGCAGTACCGCATCGACCTGAACATGCCCCCATATGACGCACAGGTGGAGCAGCTTACCTGGATGGTGGGGCATGCAATAAGGCTCGAGTTTCTCGACGACCCAGGGCAATACGAATCGATCAAAGGGCAGGGTGACTCAGATCTGCCTAAGAGCAACGGCGCACAAGCGCAACAGAAAATTCAAACCATATTTGATGGCAAGATCAATGGTGAGTTTTGTTCGTCTAAAACGGAATTGCATCAACAATTTGCAATTTATTTTTAAATAGTTCAGGACAACGATTTCATTGCGGGCGTGCGCGTGCTGGCCACAAAACTAAAAGTACCCCACCATCCCAATCATTTGCTGCAATTGGAGGCCATTAGTCGCATTGTCCACGAGCGTCTTGGCCCGGCAGCCAAGAATCGAAAGGCGATTACCGGCACACCGTTCCCCTTTGACAAGGGAAATGATGTCGTTTCCGCCATCGATCCAGCGCTCGATTATCCCATGCGCATCTTGCGACTTCTGCAAATACAAAGCCTGCGCCAGCTACAAACGCACATCAACGAAACGATTGTCTCAGTGCAGAATATAACTGCCAATCCAAAGACTGACACCAAGCTGGGCAAGGTGGGACGCTGACGCGAGATACATTTCTTTATACAAGCATTATTGTAATGAACAAACTAAATTTAACTAATACGTTTATAATCAAATGAGATCAGCGCTTAAAAAATGGATGGTCTCCTGTGACTTTTTTCACTTCCTTTATTGGCTCTGCCTTTGCTTTCAGGAAGTTTGCATCAGCCAAGCGTGCAACGCCCAGAACACCAGCAACTGTTTGGGACGGTAAAGAGTACTCATGTTAAGCTTTTACTAATTGTTAACTTAAAATACGCACCAGCCGCAATGCTTTTCATGGCGTAGTGTTCCACAGGTAAGCGCCGGCGCTTTGCCTGTGAGAGCAGAAAAGCTCCAATACCGATCATGCCAAAACCGCTTATAAGTCGACAGGCAACGCAGTCAGCGGACTCCGAGACATTATCGCGATACCAAGCTGATAATTTTCCAATCATAGTTTCCGAAATCGGCGATATTTTAGATTTTTGAGATGTGTATATTTGGATTTGTTTTCCTGGTGCGTTTTTGAACAGTTATGTCGAAGTTTGTTCAAACGTCTCAACAAACCTAATGAATGAACTACTTTTTGGATATGTCCGTATGTATGTACGTCAAGTTAGCAACGGTCAAATATCGTCGATTTTCGGAACTTGGTTCACGGGCCGGAACCAGAAATTTGTTTTGCGTTTATTTATGTATTTTAGCACCAAATCGAATAAACTTAAGCGCAATTGTTAAGAATTAACTTCTCTTTAAATATGCATTTCCTTTATCATTAAAGGTTATAATATGTTCCGGCCCGTGAACCAAATTCCGAAAATCGACGCGAAGTTATCGTTGCTAACTTGACGCACATCACACATCATCAGAACGCAAAATTAGCATCGATATTTGACAACTATCGATATCAATGTATTTCATCTCTTGAGTTATTCGTATGATGGTTTACGAGCGAACATTTTGTTCCATTAAATCCTTTTGTTTTTCGCAGTTCCTATTTAAGCCTTTTAAAATGATAAAAGCTGCGGAATTTACATTCAAGAATTTTCAAAATGTATAAAACGTTTTACTTTAATTAATAATCAATAATTTTTTAAACATATATCCTACTTAAATTAATAATCGAAGATTCTTATAAAAAAAATTGTATTTGTTATAATTTATTTATAGCAAACGAGAATATGTTAAAAACAATTAAAAACAAAACTAAAACGAATAAAAATTAAACACACCAAATGAACAACTGATTATTGGACCCAATCGAACAGCTCAAAATCGAACTAGATGAGCGATAACAACGACTTTGTTCGTTCATTCAGTTCTGTGAGTCGTTCGATCAAACATATTCCGAACGATTGGTACAACTCTAACATTTACGTGCCGTCGCTTATTAATAGTGGAGAAAAAGTTTATTAAAATATTATAAATTAAGTGTAATACTGTCACACAAAATCGCGTGCATTTGCGGGCAATTGCACAGTGTGATTGCGCAATCGTATTTCTGTGCTAAACTATAGTAGAAGGCCAACATACAGCGCAAAGTCTAATGAAAAGTATAAAGAATGACTTGTCAAAGAGAATAACACGAATTTGTTGGAGGCAGTAACGCGCCGCGTGGTGAATAAATATAAAGCGCGAACGAGAAAGCAATGAAATTTTAAGTGGGCAAAAACGAGAAAGCGCTAAAGTCACCACCCTGCGAAGAGAGTTGTTGTAGTAGTAGTAGGGACAACCTCTCACCAAATTTGTAATTTTCTTGCAACTTAACAATAATGCCCAATTACCAATTAATGGCAATATACATGTGCTAAATTCATTTAAGTTATTGCGAAACGATTATTTAGTGTAAGTGCGCGAGTATATGTGTGTGGGAGCGTGAGCAGCAGCAGCAGCCATAGCAGCTACATAAATTCACCAAACACAACAACAACAACAGGAGCAACAACACAATGATAAAAATGGAGACTGACAAAATAATGGACGAGACTAACTCCAATGCACAAGCAGTATGTTCATCATTTATTATTCCTCATTTTAAGTAAATGTGTATGTTTGTATGTAAATTTATTTGCAATGTTTAATATCAATACATACATACATAATGCCCAAGGTGTACATACATACATGCATACGATATGTACGAATTATGTTCATTTGCATCTGTATTTTATTTTTGTTATACTCATATATATTTTTGTACATATGTATTTTGCACTCGTGCAGTGTATTAAAATTTTGTGGGCTTTTCTTCTTTTATGCTTAACCTTAAACATTTCGGATTTTGCTGATTTTTTTTAAATACCGTGCACTCATTAAAAAATTGGGTATATTAATCCAAGTGCAAGTGTATGTATTTGATAATTTTCCCTTTAAAGTATGTATATATTTTGCTTTTTGTAACTGATTGTATATCCGAAGAAACGTGTGTAGATTTAGAGATTTCATTAAATTTTTTTTATGTACTATTTTCTTTTTATAAAAAATTTTTTAAATCGATAAGTATCTTATAAAGCACTTATAGAAATTTGCAATATTTAAAAATAACTTATACAGCATGCATATTTGACTTATTGAATCTGTTGAATCAGTTGGCGAGTCATTCAGTTCATATTGTTCATGATGAACTGCATAACTGAACGACAATAGACCATAATAAATATGTGAAGAAGGGTCGATCGATTTGACAAAACTGGCAGCAGTCGCCAGGAGAAACGTGTACAAATGTACATCAATTTTCAAACGATTTGCTGCTATATACAGGGTATACGCTAGTCGTTTACTTAGTCACTAGCACACTCTTTACTTGTTTATATTTGTATATATTTTGTAATTAGCAGTTAATTGGCCTTCGTTACTTTCAAGTTTTGTTTATGTACACACACTACTCACACATACATATTCACGTATGTACATATATGTCCATAACTGTGTATACGTTTGTTATGATTTTCTGTATTTTATACATATACACGTATTTATTTCAATCCGTTCAATCAAAATTGTTTATATTCATTTTATTGTGCGTGAATATATGATAGGCGATACCGATAAAGGCCCATCCCCCCCACCAACCGGCCACCAACCCCCACCCACCCTGGCAAACAGTTAATAAATGCTTCTCCATTTATTTGCCTCAGTTTCTGTTACTGTTTTGGTTTTAGTTTCTGGGTCAAAAGTTGATTTCTGGCCAAAATGTACGCACTCAGCAATTAAGTTTCATTTGAGTCATCTTCGTTATTGTTGACCCAAAGCCGACATCAAGGTGAGATGGCAGCCAAATTGTGCATAAGCAATTTTTTACATTTATCACTAAGATTTCGCAGCGTAATCTCACACTAAATAGGTCCGTGGTACAGGGCCTTATACATTAACAAATACATTTATATATGCATGTATATATGTATGTACATATATTTACACAAGGCTACAAACCGGTTGACGCTGTAAACGCATCGTTGATGTCGTTTCTGTATTTTAAAAGCTTTGCTATCGATTATCCGAAATCATTTAAACGCGAGCGATGAATGTCAAATCATTTGTCTAATTGGGATTCTAAAATGCAATTGAAAAACGAATTGAATTAAAGAAAAGCAAACCTGTCAGACTGACAGACCAGCACTGCGAAGTAATCAGAATATTGAATATTTTACATTGTTTATTATGGGTAAACAATAACGGTTTTTTGTAAATGCGTGTGACATATTTCGATGTAAATCATCCGCTTCATATAAATAAATAGACCTTTTATGTGAATCGGCCAAAGGTGAAGATGACAGCCGGAGGAGAGTAAATACCCTTGTAAACAAATAGAAAAAAAATGCTATATATTTTCATACTCTTGTTCCTATATCCTCTATATAACTTGTAGAATTTGAAAACCTGTTGACAATATTAAAAATATTGTCCGTATTTTATTGGCTTTATTTTATTTGTCGAGCAAGGCAATTTCGACCCCTCTGTTCGATTCTCAGGAATTCAAGTAATGCCTGTATACTTCTGATGTTTTCAGTGATATGTGTTATTTAAAAGTTATATTAAAAACTTGTATTTGTTTGTATAGGTAAGTGTAAGTGTCTTACTCACTCAGTCTCTCTCGTTTTTAATGTTTCTCTTTTTCATAAGTCGTTCTCTCTATCTCTCTTCGTTTTTCACTCTCTTACTTTTTATCTCTTTCTTACTACCTCATTCTTTTACTCCCTCTCACTTCTTTACTCGCTCCCTCATTTAACGCTTATTCTCTATCTTACTCTTCTCTACTCTATCTCTCTCGTACTCTCTCTCTCTCTCTCTTTCTATTACTCTCTCTCTCTCTCTTTCTTTTACTCTCTCTTTCTCTTATTCTCTCTCTCTCACTCTTATTCTCTCTCTCTCACTCTTATTCTCTCTCTCTCATTCTCTTTCTCTTATTCTCTCTCTCACTCTCTATCCTTCTCTCTCTCTCTCTCTCTCTCTTACTATCTCTCTCGTGTTGCACAGAAAAGTTTCTTTAAAATGTTTTCAAGTAACTCCCTGACCTATATACATACATACATGCATATATGTATATGTAGTTGTGTGAAAAGCAAGGAAAACTAATATTACTTTCAAGTGGAGATTATTGTTTACACTGGCATGTGGCTAATAAGCGTAGCTGAAGGCCATAAGCCTCATTACCTACACCGAAATGTTAGCCTCAAAAACGATTTTAACTTTAATTTAATGCAAACGCAAATAAATAGCGCGAACAAACAAATACAATAAATATGATATGCTATTAAGTCGCTAAAAACGCGTACACACGCATACAAACAATTAACAATTGTACATTACACACACACCTGTTTAGACAAGGCTTAGATGTATTCAAGGTATTTATACCGCTACATACTAAGTATATAAACACTTAACATACACACGTATACATATTTATACACAGTCCACACATATTTATAAACTGCTAACATTGTAGTTAACTAAATTACTTAAAACCACACATATTTATTATATCAGATTCGTTGGGTTTTGATAGAATTTAAGAAGATTTTTAAACATAAATTTGTAAGTAGTGTATTATAAAAAATCATTACTTTTAAATATTAACTTAAATCAATTTGCAAATTTTTTAAAAATATCAAGGAAAATAATATAATTAAATCTGTTAAAAAATTAGAAACAAAATTTTTAGATTTTTATGGAATTTTTTTGGTATTATCTTTAGTTTTAAAATTTTTTCAAATAGATAATTTTTTTAAACTCCAAAAATGTATTTTAAAACTCCTAACTTATGATAAATAAATAAAAATAAAAAAGTTGAATATGGATATGATAAAATTTAAATTTATGAAGAAAACCTGCCGTAGTTCAAATTGATTGCAAATAAGAATTACTGTTTATATACAGTCTAAACCACAACTAATTTCAATAAAAAAAATATTTATATGTATAAAATACATTATATTTGATTTCTTCCAATGAATAGATAATGTTCTTTGATTACTTTAAATGTCATTTTATATTTCTTGTTGATTGAAATTTAGAATTGAACGCACCTTTTAACTATTTCAAGCACATTTTCCTTGTTTGTCATATATAATTTATAATATTTTATACATATGGAAATACAAACAGTACTCAAATTTTTTTCAAATTCTTGCTAGTCAGGTAAATGATATGGAGCTGCTTCATTGCCCATACTCAAGTTGTGTTTCTGTGTTTGGCTGTTTTCGTGCTAAGTTTAAATACATAAGTAGGTATAACAAAAAAACCAAGCTCCAAGCTCAACTAATTGGCTAATTGTAAGCGTCAAGTTTATTTGCTGGCCGCCAGTTCGTCTGAGACTTGCACAACTTCAACTTGGCACATAGCCTGCCTGCCATTACTCATGTCTTAACCAAACCAAAACCGAAAGCTACTTTCCAGCTTTAACGAGGTGCCCTCTGACATCGCCAGATACAGACCCCAAAGTTGTATACATACTTCTTATATGTATGATGTGTATTGCTTAAGCTGCAAAGAAAATTTCATAATTATTTTTCTCTCTCTTTTTCATTTCATCTTCTCTGCTTTCGTTGCTGCCTCTTTTGGAATTCTATAGTTCACAACCACAATGCTGTACGATCCGGTGCGCAAGAAAGACTTATCGCCCACATATCATACAGAGCGGGATGTCTGCTTTCAGTACTTTTCACAGTGGAGCGAAGCCGGACAGGTGGACTTTGTGGAGCAGCTGCTATCGCGCATGTGCCACTATCAGCACGGACAGATCAATGCGTTTCTCAAGCCGATGCTACAGCGCGACTTCATAACACTGCTGCCAAGTAAGTAAACCAAACACAAAGCGTATCGAGCAATAAGACGAGAATGTAAAAATGTGTTTTTACGTTGAGAAATACTTTTGGAAGGGAGTTTCTTTAGCTGTGATTGAACAAAGGAAAATAATGAGTAAATCTTTGTAGGACACTGATACTCATGTTTTTACAAAATTGATGAAGGGCACTCATTTCATATAAAAAAAAAACTCAGATTGATAATTGTCTGATTCTTATGTTATGCTTGCTTTTAATTATCAGTTTTTAGCATGACTGCAGATGACTTGAACTGAACCGGTTTGCACTCAAAATTCCAAGATTTTTAAAATCGTTGACCCAATCGGTTGCCCACAATAATTCAATCAAACCAAACAAAAAATGGGTTGTTTTACTTTAAGTAAAACGGAAAATGTAATCCCAAACTGTATATTACTTGATCTAGAAATATATATTCTACTATATATTTAAAATAAAAAAAGATGAAATACTTTCCATTTAAATCTTAATAATAATCTTAGTAATAATACAACAAATGTTGTTTCGCGCCAAAACACACCTGGTTTCGTTGAGCCGAACCTAAAGGTGAGGCATTGGTTCGAACCGGGAACCAAACCATCCACAATTTTCTTTGACTTGCAGAATATTTGAAAATTGTATAACAATTATAAATAATATTTTATAAACCATCGGTTATGTTACGTTCAACATCTTAAAGTTCTTTAAGATATCCGTTATTTCATATTCATGAATTTTAGTTCGAATTTAATAGGTTTTTCTGCCAGAAAGAGGTTGAATTTTTGCACACGTTCCTTTTGATTCTCTGTTAATACAGCAAATATTTGTATTTATCATTCGATGTGAACTTGATCCATTAAAGAACACAATATTAAAGAATCCCATAAAATCGATTTGTTGAGAGATATGCCCATTAAATATTTAATCAAAATATTCACACACTTTTAAGCGTGCTCGAGTCCTCGCCAATCGATCTTAACTTAAACAAAATGTTAAACATAAAGAACAAGATTAGAACTCGATATAAACGATTATAAGTACAAGCAAAGTGAAAACAGACTAAGAAACAAATACAAAAAGTGAAGGAACAAAGTTGAATAGCAAACATGAAGGTAGCCGAACGAATGGAATCCATTCCCTGTCCCTCCACCCCAATCCTTGGCCCTGACTGTTGCCGTGCAACTGTTTCGCGGCGACAGAGGCAACTTTTGCAGGTGGTGGCGACGCCTGCTGTTGGTGGAGTCGTTGGCGCTGCGCTGCTTATGTTGTTGACTTAAAGGTCATTGCTTCCATTAAACGCGCTTTGCCGGAACAAAAAGAAAACAAAACACAAAACAAAAACAAAATCAAAAGCCACAGCAAACCCTCCGTCAAACTTCACAAAGTATTTATAGTATTTGATTCAAAGCTGAAAAAAATTGTAAGGGAAATCAATTTAATTGGTAAAACTTAATACTAATTTAAAATAAAACAATAAAAATCCCACTGATCACATTGTCATCGAATTTTATAATATTAAACGAGAAAACTATTTAGCTGTAAAGTAAATAAGCTGAAGCTGAATAGCTCCAAGGCATATAAAAACTAAAAAGTGATATGGAGTTAAAAAAAATGTTTCTCCCTTCAGAATGTCTAAAGTTGAATGTACCGAGGATATCCTTTGGTTTTTCCTTTTTGCATATAATTACATACCCATTGTAAGTGTAACAAGTCAAAGACTCATCCGGCGCTGTTTCTTAATGCCTAACAAGCAAAAACAGTTAGATTTTGTGTGCCGACTAAATACCCTTCCGACTTGTTATAACACAGAAAAATATAAAAAATGAAAACTCTAATAATGCCAATAAAAAAAAATAAATAATAAACAATTAAATCAATAAACAAATGTAAATATATATAGCTAATAAAATATTTATTTATGATGAGCTAGATTTACTATATTTGCTAGACGATTTTCATATCGTAATAATCTTCATAATTATAATTTAATTAGTAATTGATGTTTTAAACAACATTTAAAAAAAATAATATATATATATATATATATATATATATATATCTAAGCTGTAAACTTAATTTGATATCAATTATGATTTTTCATAAGCTCTTTATAATAAGCCTTATATAATATTTCGGTAGATTTTGGCGTACTTATGCCTGTAGTTTAAATAATGTAGGTTTAAAATGTAATGTTAAAGAAATCTGTCTAAAGACGTTGCAGGCTTTGTGTCAATGCTTAAATACCTTTTTGCTAGGGCACTAACAAGTCAAGAGAGAGAGAGAAATACAAATTCTCGACAGACTTTTGCTTGTGTTTTGTCAGGATGAGTGCGTGTATTAAAATGGGAACGAGAGCGGGAAATAAGCACCGTTGTTTCCTCCATTTACATTGTAATGCACTTCAAAGGCAGCTAACCAGGCACCAGTCGCACACTGACTATATAGACAGACAGACTGAGGATAGGCAGGCGACATGGACCGTTAGACGACGACAAAACAACAACAACAACAACAATGACAACTTGAACTACATCAACGTTGCAACGTTGTCGTCGTCGTTGTCATTGCAAAGTCACTTTGCGAGTTATGCACATTTTTAATTGTGTTTGGCAAATGCAGCACTTTATGCACTTCACTGCAGACCAGCAGGGCGGTCGCTCCTCTTACCCTAGCCACTCCTTTTTATTCCCCTCCGTTGGGTAGATAAAACCCCAAGCCCCCGCTCTGATAACTGTCAATTTGTCGCTGTCAATTCTGTTAGCTCCCGCTGCTAAAAGCCGTTAGGTGCGTTCAAGTTGCGCCTCCGTAACTGGCGCGTGGGCCTGGAGCACCTACTTTAAAGCCGCGCAAGATATGTCTTACTTGGATATCGTTGCTTCATTAGTGCAACATCACAATCCGCAGCTGCAATGAGTCACTACTAGACCTTAAATAGGAAGCTACTCTTTATAGGTATCTGAAGGTACACAAAGCGAATATATTTATTTGCTTCAAGATAATATTTATATATAATGTATAGTTGGTTAGTCACTTACTTAAACGTGAAGAGCTTTTCAGGAAGCGTTAAGCGCAGTGAAGCTAAACAAAATGTTGAAAGTTGTGATGACTCATCAAGGTTTTGCACGTAGTATCTCGTAATGGGTTCATTCGCGTACATAAATCATCTCATGTTGATAACTTTAAAGAATTAATTGAGCATATTGGTACTGCATTCAGAATTTACATTTTTCTTATTTATAACGTTCATCAAATGGCTTCTATAAATCCCAACTTGACGTTTGTTTTATTTTTGTATATAGATTTAGACTTTGTTTTAGCCTGTCGATTTTTATATTTCTTAAATATGATGGAATGCACAACCCATTGTTAAAAAACTTTCACTTATCAATAATCATTTTTTCCCTTTCACAGAAAAAGGTCTGGATCATATTGCTGAGAACATTTTATCGTATCTGGATGCCGAATCGCTTAAGTCCGCCGAATTGGTGTGCAAGGAATGGCTGCGCGTCATATCCGAGGGCATGCTGTGGAAGAAGCTCATCGAGCGCAAAGTGCGCACCGATTCCCTGTGGCGTGGCCTGGCCGAGCGTCGCAATTGGATGCAGCATCTGTTTAAGCCACGACCGGGACAAATACAGAGACCGCATTCATTCCATCGCGAGCTGTTTCCTAAGATCATGAATGTGAGTAACACAAATATTAGATTAATATTGATTGATTGTCACCCAGTATAAATAACTTATTATTTAATTACTTGTTACTTTTTAGTTACAAGCAATCAATATTAATTTAAACCTTTGTTACCTTTAAGTAACTTATTATTGAATTACTTGCCACTTATTAGTTGCCATCAATCAATATTAATTTAAACATTTTTATTCAGGATATTGACAGCATAGAGAACAACTGGCGAACCGGACGGCACATGCTGCGTCGCATCAATTGTCGCTCGGAGAACTCGAAAGGTGTCTATTGCCTGCAGTACGATGATGGCAAGATTGTCTCCGGCTTGAGGGATAACACCATTAAGATATGGGATCGCACGGATCTGCAGTGCGTCAAGGTGAGACGGTGTGCAAATAAAATAGCCGGATGAGCTCTGTTTTAATTCTCTATTGCTCTCGCTTGTAGACACTGATGGGTCATACTGGCTCGGTGCTGTGCCTGCAGTATGACGACAAGGTGATTATTAGCGGCTCCAGCGATTCCACGGTGCGTGTGTGGGATGTCAATACTGGTGAAATGGTCAACACGCTTATCCATCACTGTGAGGCGGTGCTACATTTGCGCTTTAATAATGGCATGATGGTGACCTGCTCCAAGGATCGCTCCATAGCAGTCTGGGACATGACATCGCCCAGCGAGATTACGTTGCGTCGCGTCCTAGTCGGTCATCGTGCGGCAGTCAATGTGGTGGACTTTGATGAGAAGTATATTGTGTCTGCCAGCGGGGATCGTACTATTAAAGTGTGGTCCACATCGAGCTGTGAATTTGTACGTACCCTGAATGGTCACAAACGTGGCATCGCCTGCCTGCAGTACAGGGATCGTCTCGTGGTTAGCGGCAGCTCCGACAACTCCATCAGGTGACAACCATCTAAAAATCTTTGCATTCAAATTAAATAATCCATTTTAATTATAACGCTCGACAGGCTGTGGGACATTGAGTGTGGCGCCTGCCTGCGCGTATTGGAGGGTCACGAAGAGCTGGTGCGCTGCATCCGCTTCGATACGAAGCGCATTGTTAGCGGCGCTTATGATGGTAAAATTAAGGTATGGGATTTGGTTGCCGCGCTGGATCCGCGCGCCGCCTCCAATACACTGTGCCTCAATACGCTCGTGGTGAGTTTAGTCTACACTGTTTCCCTCTCCATGGATTACTAATTTGATTTGTTGTTTTTTTTTTTTTAGGAGCACACTGGTCGCGTTTTTCGCCTGCAATTTGATGAATTTCAAATTGTAAGCAGCTCTCACGATGATACTATTTTAATATGGGACTTTCTAAATTTTACGCCCAATGAGAATAAGGCCGGCCGAACACCATCACGTAAGATCCAACTTTCACTTTTCCATCTCAAGTGTTAAATATTTAAATGCCATTGTTTTTGTTATTCAAGCGGCCCTTATGGAACATTAACATTTTGTGCAAAGGCAGCTACGGGAGCTTCAGCTGTTGAATGCCTCAAGCGAAGAGGAGGGAGAAGAGGGTGACGATGACGACGACGACGAAGACGATGATGACGGTGACGACGACGATGACAACAACGACGACGATGACAACGGTGACGACGATGAAGATGATTATAATATCGAGTTGGAGGGAATCGATTACGATTTTGATAATCTTGATAATGCTGTTGAAGATAACTAATTAATAATACTAAGACAGCAAGTAGCATTGAGACTCGTCCATTAAAATTATGTTGAACCCAAAATACTGCGATCTCCGATTGTACTGAAATGCAACAAAAGAAAAGGAAAAAAAAACACTAAACAAAACAAAACAAAAATAAAAAACAAATATTAACATTAAATGCAAACGAATACACACACGCGCATAATATGAATTAATGAAGTTATTGAAGAATATAAGAAAATCCAATAATAAATACCACAACAAGAGCATAACAAATATTTTTGCATAAACTGGCTGTTAGGTTTGAGAAATATACGAAAAGTGAAAAACAAAATATATATCTATATATACATATATATATATATAGTATACAATATAAACAGAATTATATATTAGTTAAATAGGCATTATAAAAGTAATTAAGGTCAGTCTGTGTAAATCGTTGGATCGACTGTTTGTGCTTGCAGCAGCGATACAAATGTTTGTAACTAATGTTTAGCTCAAAAAAACTACAACGCATTGGGCTGAGTGCAGCTTTAAGATAATCTTAAAAATTGAGGTACGTTTTTTGAACATACATGCGTTAAGAATATATAAAATGAGCAAAACTGTCAGATCGTACAGAGCATAGTCTTTAGCATAGATGTTAGTTAATGCATCATAGACTTGGCGAAGCATACAATTGTTTTGATTTTTGAACTTTACGAATCGCTTTTGTCATACTGCACATTTTGTAATCTAATTTACATGCCTGATGTTTTTGTGTTAAATCTGTAAAAATAAAATCAATATAAATTATACAATTAGGTCTTAAGTAATACATATTTGAAAGAAATTGAAAAGAAAACCATGTAAAAGAAAAGAGTCGTGCATGTTTTCACTGAGCCTGAATTTTACAGTGCGGTTTGATACTATTCGTTAGACAAAACTATAACAATAAAAGTAATATACTGCAATAAATAACAAATTCTTTAACTGAACAATGGTAGATGTTATATGTATGTAGAAACTAGCTAATTTTCATGTCGTTTTTGAATAAATTATTGATTGTGATCAATTAATAACTCACTATATTGCCTAAATTTAAGTTTAAATCTATTATATACAATTGGTACTTCCGCGTTCGTAATTTATGTATATAACGTTTTAATGTAAACCTAAGTAAAGTTGAAAATCTATATACTATTTACATACATACGCAATATGTAAAATTGTTTAGTGGAAAGGCAGTTTGTTGGAATTGGCAAAAAGTACTGCAACTTGCGCAAATTGGTAGCATAGGTAATATAAATATATATATGTTTAGAAATAATAAATTGTGTATAATTGCTATTAATGTGATTTTTTTGCTGTGGATGAAGACTTCTGTTGAGTTGCCATTGCTCATAGCTTTGGGTGAGGACTACTGGTAACAAAATTCGCCAAAGAGCAATTAACATATTCTCAAAAACAAATAACACCCATAAACAAAAATGTATAGACTATGTATAAAATAAACGTTTCAATTTAACAGCAGCACAACGATATCTTGATATCAAATTTATTTGCTTCGATAACTGTTTACTACTATCGATGCTCAAACAGCTGGGCTAGTAACATAGTTCTGTATATAAAAAAAAATCTGTTTCAATCAGCTGTTTTAACATTATTCTGCTATTTAATTAAATCCCTTTTTCTTTTTTATTTTATTTTTGTTGAAAACCAGTTTATTATTGCCGGCTTTAAAGCTTTCAAATGCATGGCACGCGTTGCATTACGAAGATTCTGACTTTGCCACGTGCCACTGCATCCATTGCCGCCCGTTTCAAGCAACGTACTGATTATTTTGGAACTTCCGCGAGCCGCATGTCGTCTCCGCCGGCAACAACAACAAAGCTTTCGCCGGAAATAATCGCACAGCTCGGTAAGCCGCCTAAAATGCGTGAGAATCCTGCATTTAAGACCGTCGACAGTGCCGAGTTTCATAGCATATTTACACCGGAACTGGAGGTTTTGGTGGCGCTGTTCAAGAAGTACAATTATGAGCTGCGCATTGCGGGCGGCGCTGTGCGGGACATATTGATGAACATTAAGCCGAAGGACATTGATTTGGCCACAACTGCGACGCCCGATCAGATGAAGGAGATGTTTGGCAAGGAGGAAGTGCGCCTGATCAATGCCAAGGGCGAGAAACACGGCACAATCACGCCGCGCATCAACAACAAGGAGAACTTTGAGGTGACCACGTTGCGCATTGATTTGCGAACAGATGGCCGCCATGCGGACGTGGTGTTCACCACCGATTGGCAACTGGATGCGAATCGTCGTGATTTGACCATCAACTCCATGTTCCTCGGTTTCGACGGCACAGTCTATGATTACTTCTATGGCTACGATGATGTGCAGCGGCGTCGTGTCATCTTTGTGGGTGATGCGGATGTGCGCATCAAGGAGGACTATTTGCGCATTCTGCGCTACTTTCGCTTCTATGGGCGCATCGCAGCGGACGCACACTCACACGACAAGGCCACGCTGGCGGCTATAAAGGCGAATGCGGCGGGTCTGGCGCGGATTAGTGGCGAGCGCATTTGGGCAGAGCTGCAGAAGATTGTCGCTGGCAACTATGGCCGCGAACTTGTTCTGGAAATGCACAATTGCGGCCTACTGGAGCATTGTGGGCTGCCAAACCAGCCGAATGTCACCGAGTTTGAGCGACTTTGCGGCGATCTGGCGCGCTTCGAGGCGCCACATTATCCCATTCTGTATCTGACGGGCCTGCTGCACAACACCGAGGAGGCAATGAAGCTGCATGAGCGCCTAAAGCTGTCCGCCTACGAGCGTGATCTGGCGCTGTTCATCACGCAACAGCGGCATCGGGTAATTTATATATATATATATATATAATACATATTAAATCCTGTGGTGAACACTAAATCTCTTGCAGGTGGACACAGAGTACAATTCCTTGCGCGACTATCAAAAACTGTGCTTGCAATCGTACGCCCAGCGTGAGTACGTTGAGCAGCTCCTTAAATATACCAACAAGTTGGAGCTTTATACTCAACTCAAGGCCTGGCAGACGCCCAACTTTCCCGTTAATGGCAACACCCTTAAGAGTCACGGCCTGGTGGGTCGTCGTGTGGGTCTTGTGCTATCCGAACTGCGTCTGCTCTGGGCGGATAGTGATTTTACGCTGACATCCGAACAGCTGCTGGAGAAACTGCCCGACATACTGGAGCAATTGCAGTCGCCGCCTGGAACACCGAATAAAAAGCAACGCAAGCAGTAAACTCTAACATGACTTTTTTTTTAATGTAGAAAACTGTAAACTAGACTTTGTTAAAGATCTGTATGGGTCGCTTGAAGCCAGCTTTGCAATGCTCCGGCACACCCATGAGTTCCATGGTGGCAAAGCCAACCTCCGGACTGAGTAGATAGGCCGTAAAGTGCTCAGGCTTGAATTCAATGGCATTATAATGTGTACGTATTTGTTCCTGAAATATCAGAGTAGGAATTTTTTAGAAAGACTCGGTTAGGGATATTTTGTAGTCTACTCACCGACAGCTTCTTGCGTCGTTTGTAGGTATCAAATGACTGTGGCTCCAGTATCAGCTTGCCACCGGGTCGCAGTTGCAGGAACATGCGTCTGAATGCCTGCTTCAAGCCCGCATCACAAAAGTTCAGGTGTATCCATTTGGTGACCGATAGGCACAGAATCACATCGTATTGTGGACGCTCTATCTCGAGCAGCACATCGTCGGCCAGCACATAGTTGCCGTGCACGAATTTTACATTATACGGAAACTGGCCGGCCGCTGTTCCTGCTGCCACATTGCCGGCACGCTTCAGCATGTTTACGGCCATTTGAGCCTCGTGTGCCAGGTTGCGATCGATGTCCAGGCCAATGAGACTCTTGGCCTCGAATTTCTTGGCTATCTCCAGGGACAAGTGACCTGAATTGCAGCCAATGTCCAGCAACTGTTTGCCGCGAAACAGCTCCGGTTGCGTGGCCAGCACGTCTAAGCGTATGTCATGGAAATCCTTGTCCAGAATACGCTTGCCGTAGTAGTGTCTGTAGTTTCCGTACATATAGCTTTCATTTCTGTTGTGCTTGGGCCTGTTGCCCAGCTGAATGCGCTTCTTCGGACTCTGTGCTGGCGGTCGCTGTGCGGTCTTCTTTTTATTTTTGTCCTCGGTCACGTGTGCGTCCAGTTTTTGGACACCGCTGCCGGAATCGGACACATTGTGCTTCAGTCTTTTGATTGTCGCTGCGTTGTCTTCTTCTTCTTCAACAGGAGCTAAACGCTTTTTTGCTAGCTGTTCCTCTTTTTGTGCAGGCACTATTATGTTGTTATTGTTTTCCACTTCCATTGTGCATCCTTAATCGTTTAAAAACGTTTAAGTTACATCAAATAAACGAAATATTTAGCGGTATTAACAGATTCTGCTATAGCAGTGTTGTAAGCCATCAAAAATATGCAACTGTCTTAGCTTCTGTTAACTATGATTCTGTTAAACTTGGGTGGAGTAATAATGTTAAGTTCGAAATCGTTAAACGATAGCTTGGCGGGATTGAAATAAATTTAAAATTGTCTTTAGAAAAATATTTATCAAAAAACTAGTTAACTTTGAAGATATCCTTTAATAAATATAAGTATTTATAGAATTTATAACGGTTTAATATTTACATAAGCAATTTGGCTTAACTTAAAATTGTTCATTTTTATTTAAAAATGACTTTATGCGTGTTTGGTTCTTCAGTAGATTTTGCGATATGCAAATGATCTTCAACATCCCAAATTTGCACAAAAAAATCAATTCAAGGTACATTAATCGATTTATAGCGGTTGGTTCTTTATATTGATTTTATTGTGCACGCAATGTTTCAATGTCTGCAACTGTTCATGTTGTTGGAGGTTAAATACAATTTGCACAATTTGCATAACAAAGCAAGGCTAATGGGAGAGTAATGCATGTGCACATTGGCAGTTTTTAAATATACATATGCCATTGTTGAAAATTTCCGTTAAACGTTTCGGCGACTATTTGAAACGCAAAACCGCCAAACCAGCAGAGCGTGTGCCGCGCTCGTTGACCCCTTCGGCGGAAGGGACAGACACCGGGCTCAGCCAAAATGCTTGTACAACAAATTATATGAATGATAGCACGAAGCGTTGTTGCGAGTGTGTCGACCAGCGGTCAGTTGAAGTGGGGTTCGAAGGGGTTGAACTTGTTTGAGTGACCGGCGCGTGGCAAATCTCATATAGCGATTTAAAGGGTTCGTATAAGTGTGGGTGCTACGCACATATAAATAACCCTTTATAAGTAAAACACATTTTTGTACATTTTTTTTTCAATACCTGGTAATTAAAATGATAAAATTACAATTTAAATATGTACATTAATTTTTATATATATTATGCATTTAGTAGGACACGTATTGTCGTTAATTTGGCCCTCAGTTAATAATTTTCATATTAAATTTGTGATCTGACTGAAATCCGTTTTTTATTTTACCAAACAAACGCCTCAAAAATTTCTCATAAAACTCTCAAAACACAATTGTCCAAAGTGCCCATTAAGCGGCAAGAGATAAATTTTCTGAAAATAAATTGTGAAAGTTGTCTCTAAAAAAAAGGAAAAAAAATAAAATGCTGCACAAGACATTTGACGGTGAAAACCTTGTACAATGTGCAAGGAATAAAATTTGAATAAAATTTAATTTCATACGGCGCGTTAAGGGGTTGGGCGTTGGACCTAGACCTGGACTCTGGACCACGAATTGTGGACCAAATGCGCGCAATTGGAAACCAGTTTTTTCCGTTTTTGTTTTTTTTTTGTATTATTTTGCCTTTTGTCGACAAAAGGATGCAACGTCTATTAAAACTTCAAATGACTTGTAGTTTTTGGCTGTGCTGCAGCTTCCGCACGTCCACATCCTCTGATGGATGGGTCACGCACACAGACCCACAGTACATACATATATAGGGACCTAGGGACATGCATATGAAATTCAAAACCCGTTTAGCATTTGCCCAAAAGCTGCGCAGCGTCCGGCGCTTAATCTGCTGCACATGCGCAGCCCAACAGCAACAGCAGCTCGACTGAAATTAGAAAGGATTTGTTTGGTCAAATCCTTTGGCTGCCATCAAATTTGAATATGCACAACCCTAAAGGGGCGGCGCAGCTAACAAGCACAGGCTGAGTTGACAACGCACTGTCCAGGGGTCGATCCCGGCCATGGTCCACATCCAGGTCCAAATCTCACCGGTCCATATGTAATTCAATCGGGGGTAGCAAAAGGGTTGCAGTTGTAACTTTATAATTTTGGGTCAGCGTGTTCGTCTCCACTCCCATAATATGCATACAAATCTAGCATCAAATTATTTTGAACTCAGGTTACTTTGCCCGAGTTCTCTGCTCTTCTATTTGTTGTTGTAGCCAAAAACCAACGGACACGTACTGTGGATGTTTAAAAAGGTCTGCGCTGAGTTTACACTTTTTTCGCGGCTTTTAATGGTGATTTGAAAATTTATAATTAAAAGTTTTTGATATTGTGTCAACTCTTTTTTTGGGGTGAAAATTAAATAGAAATTTTCTATAGGTTTATTGGCATATAAAATCAAATTTGGTTCCCTTTTTTTAGTTTTTGAAAATAGAGACTATTTCTATTTGTTGCTATTTTATGGTAATTTTTGTGAAAATTTTAGTTTTTATTTGAGGGTAAAAATAAATAAGTTTTTCGTGAATAATTGTAATGTTTTTGTCTTTTAGAGTAATGTATTATGTAAATAATTAACTTAAATTTTTGGTGTTTTTTTTTATATGAAACTAAAATTTTAGTTAGATTTTTTTTTGCAAATTGACATTTTATTAATATTAATATTATCACATATAAAACAAAAATTTAATGTGTTAAATTACAATTGTTGGTCATATTTCCTTCTGATTTTCTTAGCCTTCTTAAGCTGAAGATTATAGTAGCGAAAAAAAAGTGGCGTGAAACTAGCTGTTAGTCTTGGGCAATACTTTTGCCGTCCCTCATTAATCTGCATGACTATTGGCACTCAGAGGCCATAAATTTAGGCCTAATGCGACATTGACCCACAAAACCAGGCCAAGGGCAGAGGCCTGGCTAAGCCGCAGTCTGTACGTGCACGGGTGAATGCGTTCACCAGTTCAAGCTGGCATAACAAAAGCCAGGAGGAAACCCCAAGACGATCTCTGAACCAACCCCGCGCTGGGTCAATGAAAAATCGCTTCAGTTTTGAGGCAAAAATCATTAAATTCGTCACAAAAACGATGAAAAAAAAAGAAAGCAAAGGGAAAAATGAAAGAAAAATTGAGAAATCCTTAGGCAAGGGTTGCCCAAAGGCCGTCGAGGCATCAAGGAGCAGCCGTTTTTAGTATTTTTTGTATTGTTTGCATTTCACCTCTGTGCGTAATTTACTGTGAACCCGATCAGGATGAGGAACAAGGACTCAAGATGATGACTATCTGTGCTGCGCTCTGCGGAGGGGTTGCTGTGCGCGCGCCTGTGTGTGTGTGTGTGTGTGCAAAAGTGACATCATAAGACGTGACACATTTGAACCCGGGCCACAGCATCAAAGACCTTTTGCTCTTGCAATTTTTATTTGCACCCTTTGATACCTGGCTGAGTTTTCGTTTTTCGCTCTTTCGTTTTCTTGGTTATTTGATCGCTCGTAAATTTCTTAACGCAGGCGATTTTCGCACTGTGGGAATTTTTCCATTTCACAATTTCCTTGCAATATTTGCGGAAACTTGCGCGCGCTCAATGATCGATGGCTGTATAGGGTTTCAATAAAAGAAATGGGTTGAAGGATCAGCCTTTGGTTTCCTATTCGTATTCACAAACTGAAAAGTGTACTTTGGGCATGTGCAAAGTCCGTCTTGCTCTGACAGATTAGGATTAACAAAAATTGTGACACTTAAAGCTCTCGGATCCATAGCTCCCATGTACTTCGTTAAAAAGTAGAATATTTTCATTTTATGACATTTTGGTCATTGTTTGTCCTCTAGATTGATTCTATATTAAAAATGTATACATTTATAAAAATATTTAAATATTTGGAATTGCGAGTTAATTTTTTTTAATCGATTGTGTTTGGCTTAATAAATATGAAAAACAACATATAATTGATTCTGGAGGATCCTTTTTTTGTCAAAAGTCAACCCAGAATCGACGAAAATTTGGAGTTCTCGTATCAATAGCTTCCATATTTCAAACACCTATAACTTTGTTTTTTTTTTATATGATTTGCCTTATAGATAGATTTTACACTTAAAATATATGCATTTTTTAAATTTTTCTCTTACTCATTTTCGGAAAAAGTTTTTTTTTCAAAATTAAGAATTGCAAATTTATATTTTTAGTCGATTGTGTTTGGCTTAATTAGTATAAAAAACAACATTTAAACATTTAAAGTGGAAAAATCGCACAAAAATACACAATTTTCTTAGTTATAGTTGAAAAGCCAATGATTATAATTGAAAACTGTGTATGAATGATTTAAAAATATATTCCTGTAGCTTTCAAGAATTTTTAAACCTTTCTCGAGTAATGATCAAAAAAGCAAGCTCACCTCTGAAAAAAGCTTTTAAAATTGTTTAAAACTTCTGACATAAAACAATTTTTAATATGGTTTTCGTTCATGTGGAGCTCCATATGTATCAGAAAAAGTAGGTTTGGTAAATAATACAAAACAAAAAAATATGCAGTTTGTTACCTATTGTAATGAGTACAATTATGTGAACGAGTATTGCGCTGTCTGTTACACCCGAGTGCAACGTTCTTACTTGTTTAACTCATAGAGTAGGCATGGTCCTTTTGGAGGAAAATGCGAATTTATTTAATTATTCTGTAATTTGATAAGTGAGTGGCGTACTCTCCATACGTCAGACGCTTAACGGCTTAATTATGGGCTCAGGTGACCGGCCGGACTGCTCTGCACATTTTCATGTAATTTGTTGTGAAAACTCGTTTATCTAAATCGCTTTATGGTTTTACCCTTGACCACAATAGAGTTGCGCCCGGTTTTTTTTCCGGGAAAAGTGGAAAATGATTTTTGTTTTGTGTGTTTTGCGTTTATGTAAATGTGTTTTTTTCTTTGTTTCGTTTGTTTGACGCGTGTCCAGCCAAGTTAACCCCTCAAATGACCGGAGTGACCAGCCCATAACTCCCAACGAGTTATCCTGCATTGTTATTATTGTTAATGTTTTTGTTGTTGCTGTCAGCGCTGTCCACCGGCGCTGGCACGTGCGTCTGTTTAAGGAGTTGTCAGTTGGTCAGTTGAATCGAGATTTGAGTGTTTGCAAGATTTCCAGTACGTACGTCCTATCAGTCGCATCTCGCATCTCTCACAGCCTCTCAGATCCACAGAAATAACGCTGGACGCGGTGCATTTATCCTTTATCAACCCTTTTATTTTTTGCGTTAGGATTTTATTTTCATTTGAAAATTGTGATTTGAAATTTTTATAAATGCTACATTTTGGCAAAAGTTTTTGCCTGTGTGCCGCCATCGTTGTGGAAATATGTATGGAAAGGGGTAGCTGCGCAGTCAAAGGACAAAGGATCCTGATGCTGATGCTGAGTTCGCCGTTGCTTGACAGCGTGTTCAATTGTTTAGGACACACATAAAAGCGTTGCGTGTACCCAACAAAATTTAGCTGACCTTCGTCTCTCTGCCCGCAGAATATTGCCAAGCGAGAGAGCTGCAAAAACACACAGCGAGAGAGAGAGAGGGAGAGAGAGAGCATTGCTAGCGAATTATCTAGCGAAGAGAGAATTTCGCGCTCTTAAATACTTTTTTTTGCAAAAAAAATGGCCCTTTGCGAATATTTCAAAATCGAATTTTTAACAATCAATCAATGCTTTGTCTTAAAACAATTATTTCATTATTTTTAGCATTTCTTGACTTGGTCAAAAAAATTAATGATTTTGAGTTGGCATTTGAAGAATGCATTCAAAGGTGTGAACAAATTTCAACAAACTCAGAATGTCTTGGAGTTTAGATTTTAATAATTAGGAGCAGAATACATTTATAGAGAGCTGATAGAAGAGGGCCCGTTTGGTTTATCTTAGTGGAAGACATTTTTTAATTATACCATTAAAAATAAGTTTTATCCATACCATAACCATATTTTCCACTTTTCACATAATGTTTACATATAAAAAATATTCGAATATTTTTGCTTTCTACCTTTAGCATAGCTCAAATAGTTCTCAAGACAACTATCTCATTTTATTTGATTAAAGAATAGATTTTTATTTTTGCAGTTTTTTTTCAGTTTCCCATGCAGCAAAATTTTCATTCGAAATTCATTTCTCACACTGATTTTAATCAACTGGAATGCAAAAAACATAATAAACATAATATTATTCACATAGCATTCTAATAAAAGGCAACTTGCAAAATGGAAATGCATAAATTTTCTTCATTTTCCACTAGTTGGCAATTTTGCAAGCCATAAATGTAACCCAAATAATTATATGCAAAGCAAAGTCTTTGGCGAAATTTGCATAATTTTGGCATTTTCAATTAAGCGGGTGTCCTGACTGCCGTGTCCTCGAAAAGGTCCCTTTCCGGCCACCAAAGGGATGTGCAATTCTCTGCTGTTTGGCGCATTTTTGACTTGTGCCAATGTTATGCAAATTTGTCGCTTCCCTGCGATCTGACATGGAAGTTCTTCCTCGAGCGAGGACTAGAAGTTATTTCCCTGTCCCCTTCTGATTCGATTTTGATGTTTTGTTGTTTGGCATTAACCGTGTTAAATGTTAATTTTGCTCAAGTGCCAATAGTTGGGCTAAGACGCAGTCCTCGGGCGGGCATTTGTGTGTTTTTGGGTTACTTAATTGATTTTCATTAAATATTCATGTATTTCAATTTATTGATGTTTGTCTGAAGTTGATTGGAAATGTGCAAACAGTATCGGAGAGTGGGGTCGAATTTTGATTAAGTCTTAAGATGGATTTGAATATTTATGCATTCAGGTTGTGGATGCGTCTGTAAACGGAACTATAACTCTGTTAAAATGTGTGAAAACTAAACAAATATTTAACATATAAATAACCTTTTAACCTGCTAAAAAATTATTGCTTCTTATATATTATTACATCATTTAATATAATATGCTTGAAATGAAGTATATGCATTTTTTTTATGGTTCAAGAGATACTCGAATTCAATTTTTATTTTTTTTTATTAAATTTTAAGTTACAGAATAAATTTTTAAATCTAATTCTTTAATTTCATTGAGAAATTTAAGATATCTGTTATGCTTTGAGTGTTTTGTAAAAGAATCTAAAATAAATTGAAATTAAATTGTTATTTTTTAACTTTAAAGTCTGGGTTAAAAAATGCGAATTATTGCTTGGCCAATATAATAAATGTACTAATGAAATGTTAAAGTGAATTTTAAAGTTAAAAGTTAAGTTTTATTAAATTATGTTTTAATCTCGTAATAAAAATATTTTTACTTTAGATTACAGATTTTTGCTTTTAATACTAAAGGATAATGGAATGTCAATATATATATGATTATAACTTAGTATGTTATTATTTTAGTTTAAGCCAAATTTCTGTTTCCTCTAATGATGTTATATTTGCCTTTTTCATACTTTATGTCACTTTATTTAGACTGTTGCAAGTTAATCAGTCATGAATGCATTCTTATCTAGCACCCAACTTCTTTCTCCATTTATGCAAACTTTCTCCATAACAAGTTCCGCAATCTCATATCGCAATTTTCTCAAGCCGATATCTCGGCAATCTCAATGCTGCAAAGAAGTTCACAACGTGAAAGGAAAGGAAATACATTGAAAATGAAAACTGCAACCCTTTAGATTTCTTTTGGCAAAGCAACAATTTATTAATTTCCCAAGCCTGTTGTTTATGCAATTTGCAATATCAAATGTCAGGAAAATAGCAACAGTGGAAAAAGGATTTGGCGTCAGGCCAATGAATTTTGATGCATTTCCTGGATTCCCTCGAAAACAAATTTGCAAAAGGTAGAAAAAAAAAGAATATGCGAACCCTTTTGCTCAGACAGGCAGAAAACCGTAAAACACTTTTTGCATATCCTTTAAAGGAAAATTGCAGTTGTGCAACCCTTTGCTGCAGGCAGCACAAGGAGCTGGTTAAAGGACTTTCACATAAATCTCGCGCTGCCAAATTTCTGCAGCAGCTGACGTCATTAAGACGGCATTTGTCATTGATTTCCGTTAAAGGATTTGCAGTAAAATTGTATCCTTTTTTGATGGCATTTCTCTCGCAAGAAATCTGAAACTTTTCGTAGCAAAAGCAACCCCTTAATGAATGATCGATAGTTGAGCGCCAAGAAAGTGCCAAGGAAAAGTTGTCGACGGGATCATCAATCAAGCCAGGACTCGGGCTTAGATTACAAGCTGTGAGCAATATTCATTTATTTGCTTTTTATACACCGTTTTTGCAGGAAAATTTATTTTCATTTTTTGGTATTTAGTTTGTCACCCCTAAGCTCATAATTTATGCCAGGGAAATGACCAACGTAACTTGACCTCTTGGCCAGCAGGCTGTCAACAAACCTATTGACAACCACGTCCTTGCATATATAATCCTATTAATTGCTTTATTACCGAACGCAGACCAAGGCGAATATCTAAACAGCTCAATAAATTTGTGTGAAAATGTGAGAAAATTCTCAGGGAAATGGCAAAGGAAAAGGCAAAGTTTAAGGAAGAGACCAACCCCCAGTTTTGGAAATTCGAGGCCAGCTGATCAGTTGCGTTTGATCAGCAGCCTCATCCTCGGCCATATCAACATCATCATCAATATCATTTAACCTAATGGTCCCTGACCTTGGCCGGCTGCACTAAGCTGTGGCAAAAGTGTCCTTATGCTCGACTGCCTCGCAATGCGTCCTTTTGCTATTTTTCTTTAATTTCCGTTGAGGCGAAATTGCAAGCCCTTTAATAGGGGTTGGATACCCGAAAATCTCGCAATTTTTATGCTTGAATGTCCAAACAAATATAAATCAAAGTCGCCGAAGACAATGTCCTGGGAATACTTACGTGCTCGCTTCCTCAAATGTTTGCTTAGGCTGCAAGTTTGCTGAAATAACAACTTTTTATCTGTCAATCAAAAATATATATTATTGATTTGTGCTAAATAAAAAAAACCAAAACGAAACTAGTTCAAACTTAAACGAACACTTTGGGCCAAGAGCCAACCCATTTAATTGCCATATAACGTGACTGCCGTTTGACAGGAACCTAACGCCCCATTTTGACACTCAATTTGCATAAATTGTGCAAGTCATTAGCGAACAGCTGGTGGCCAGGACATTGACATTGAGGCGTTACCACTAGAACAGGACATGCACTGATTGCGTCTTACTGAGTTATGACCTGACCTGATAGCTTAAGGTCAAGTGATTTAGTTAAAACTAAAATAAGATTTTCTAATAGATGTTTAAATATTTTCAGCAAACACAGAAAAAATGTTGTGCTTATTGCACTGTCTTCTTAATTTATAGTCATCAATAATGCATGCCCATTATATATTATAATATACAAACTATTTAATAACTATTTTTTATTTATCCAAACAAGATTGTTTATCGGTATTGGAATGAACAGTTGGTTTAAAATACAAATTAGTCATGCTAAATTGAAAAAATATGTTTTCGTAAATATGTATTTTTTCGAAAATTGAAAAAAGTTATGAAAAGATAATTTTCAAATATTTATTATATCCAAAGTTACCAAAGCGGTTTGAGCCTAAAATATAATTTTTTTTAAAATCGTGCAATTAACTTTTGAGTAACCCAGTTGCCAATCAATTTCATGCAAATTTTAACCGGCATGAATATTTGATTTTACAACAATATTTATTGCGTTAATAAAAAATAGGATGAATAGAAATTTGCTAAATAAAATATTACTTTTTAATTGAAAGGAAACAAATGAGAAAAACAATTTGTACAACTTTTAAAAATGTTGAATAACAAATTGTGAAATATATGACGAACCACGGCTCAAACCAATTCCTGTAGTTAACTGAGCGTAGCTTTTGTCTTCTGTTGTATAGAGTAGGTTTTCCAGTATCTTTGAATCACATCGTTCACTCTTCGAGCCGCCTAGTTTTGACAAAAACTCAAGCAAGCCGAAATCCAAATTGTAAAAAAAAAACTAAAAATAAAAAAAAATAAAATAAACGTGCTTCGATCATGATATCCTGTTGTACAGGACCGTTGAGTCGGCGTTGTGCGCCTCATTGCGCAACTGCCAAAACTGCGTCGACGATTTTCCACAGAAAAAGGAATTCGTATAGAAAATGCCAAAAAAAAAAAGAAATAAAATAAAAGAGGAAACCAATCCTCCCTCAATTGGAAGCTAAAGTCCTAACAAGATGTTTCCCAAAACGGTGTGTATTTGTCTAAGCATGCGGCGTAATCCTTTTTGTAAGGACACGTTGTGTGTGTCTGTGTGTGTGTATGCGTAGCTGAAAGGATTGTGTTGTAAGCAAGAGAGAGAGAGAGCGAGACAGAGAGAGAGAGAGGAGAGAGAGGGAGAGCGAAAAATATTTAGGACAAATGTCTCGGCATACGCGTATCTCCGGCTGGCACGCAATTTGCAGGCAAAGGATCTTCGAAAAGGCAGCTGAAGATGATCAGCAGAATGAAGCCAGAAAAAAGAATGCCAAGGATACGATGGGGCGCCGTGTTTTGCTGTTTGTTATGACGATGTAATAAGATTATAATTTCATATTTTCCTTTCAATTTTCTTTTTTTGCGATAAAGTTCAGGGAACTTTGCCAGCTGACCTCATGCAGTGAAAGGATATTCGCCAAGGGTTGCAAAAATCCTCAATAAAAAGTTTCTCCAATTGCAACCCTTTCGATGTTCGATCTTCGCTTCGCTTCCCTTACCTGCCTCGATCGCATCTCAAATTCCGGCCGCATTTTAGCAACATTTTGCCCAAAAAAAGGATAAATATTTGCAGGATACATAGGCAAAAAGTATCTTATAACACTGCGTGCTATCATTAATTTTAATATTGTCATTAGTTCTACGGCTCTACCCTAAAAAGAAAAACGAGAAAAACTTAAAATTTGTTCTGAAAAATTTATAAGAAACTCGTGAGAAAATTGCTGCGATCGAAACTTGAGTCCTCGCTAATGATTGTCCTGGGCAACTTTGGGCAACTCATAAGGATCATCAATCAAATTGGACACTCGTTGAAAAGGCAAATATTTATGATAAATTATTTGGCCAAGTTTTTTCCAGCGTTTTTTGTTTGTTTTCGCTGAAAAGCGTGAAAATTGTCAGGAAATTTTCGGCAATTGATTCTTCGATTAATTTTCTTAGTCTGGCAGCCAAATGTGCAAAAGTTAATTAAATCGAACCGAAAATCAGCTGCCGATCTACCGAAAAAATAACGTCTACTTTTTTACAACCCTCCTCCTTCCTCCCTGGCTCTAAGACCCATACCATTAATAAATTATGTTAATTTTTGCCATGAGGACCTGATACCCAAAACGCATTTAACAAATATTTGCATAATTTTGGCACAGGCGACTTTTAAGGGAGGTGTCTGCCAGCATATCCTGCATATCCTGCGACAGCCAGTGTTATGCAAATCGACCTGTGACGGAGGAGGAGGAGGGTTACCTCGTCCAACAGCGCACGCGCGCCATGTGAAAATATATGCAAATGAGCCAAGCAAATGAATGGAAAACGAGAGGAAATCCCTCGCCGAGCAAATCGATTGGCGAGGGGCGAATCTCGAACTGCA